>VDFB02093862.1:0-18178 GCA_007258455.2 Sequoia sempervirens | reverse complement strand
TTATTCAAAATTATAAAAAATAAAACAATATGCTACTTATAACACTATTTTTCATGAAGTGACTATTTAAATTTTAAATAAAAACATAAATATTAAAATATATAACATAAATTTTAATTTATTTTAAAATATAAAAATCTAATTAAAATGTGGTGATTTATTTTTTAGAGTTTAGACTTAGATTTCTATTTTTCCCTATTTTTATTATTTTGATCTTGCATGCTTAACATTAACCATACCCTTGATACATAGGAGAGATAATATTTTTTTTATTTTGATTAATCAAAAAAGGCAAGTATTAAAGATTAAATAAATTAAAAATCATAATAAAAGATTGATTCAAGAAGAAAATTATTAAAATTAAAATTATTTATATTAATAATTAAAAAATAAGATAATAAAAAAATTAAAGGAGTTGAGAATTTTTAAACTTAATTATTATAGTGGATGTCTTAAACAATTATTCTTTTGAAAATATCAAAACTAAGAATGAAACCAACATAAAATTTTAATAAAATATATTTCAATAAAATGATGTGTACACTAAGTTAAAACATTTATATTGCTAGTCAAATAGTATGTAGGGAAAACAAAAACTAAGAGATAAAAATATTTAACAAATAAAAATATATACTATCTATAGCAACAATTTTTGGGGGCTAGAAATTTATAAATTATAGGTTGAATGGTAAGGCTAACAATTTTTGTTGTGGTTTGTATTTTTCTTCTGTGCTTTGTTTGTGCTAGGCTATTGCCCATCTGTCTTTCACTCTCTTTGTTTATGCTTGTGTTTCTCCTTTTAATTGTTTAGTTGTTTTGTGGGTTGAGGTGTCTATGTTTTTTCTAAACAAAACCATTTAAAATTAAATTATATCAAGAGGGGTCAAATGCTATGCAAAAAAATAAATAAATAAATAAATAAAAAAGTCTACTTTGTAAAATTGGAAACCCAATAATTATTATAATGATGAGTTTGTTTATATTAAAAAGAAAGGTAAAGATCACATGAAATTATCACACTTAAAAATGGAAAAACATCCTACTTATAGCAAGCACATTTTTTTCACTTATTAAATAGTGACTATTAAAATTCCTACTAAAAATAAATAAATAGTATAGTATGTTAATAGCCAAATTCTAATTAATTTAAAAAATATAAAAATATAATAAAAGAATAAAAAATAATTACTTCACTGTGATACCACTAACCTAAAATAATGAAAAAAATTGAAAGTCATTCACCAAACCCAAGATCTTATAGAAACTAAAAATATATACCTTTACTTGGTAAAATTGAAAAACCTAATTATTATATTAGCACATTTTTATGTATTAAGAATGTAGAAATTATTATTTAAAAAAAATATTTATTAAAAATTTAACTCTTTTTAATTAAAACAATGAAAAGAATAGTCAATTTATAACAGTAATCTAAAAGAATGTAAAAAAAATCTAAATTATATATAAAATAAATATTTCAAAATATAAAATATAAGTATAAATTTAATGAATAGGTTGAATGATAAGATTAGCCATAACATCTAAAAATTAAGGAAGTTATTAAAAAAAGACTAAAATTTGATGGCGTTCTGCACCTGCATGCTCGCCCGCGGCCATTGAGGCCATGGGTGCATGTCGTATTCTGCTGCTGCATGTATCTTATTTCTTCAGGATCGGGTTACCCGTGGCGTGCTGTGCTCAGGGAGGGGTTCTTAAAGATTTCGGGGGAGGGGTTGAATCAGGTTAAACTCTTGTTTTTTTTGTTCCTTGCTGTTGGATCAGTCTTCTATCTGTGTGGAGTGACGTGTACTGAGTCGCGGTGATTGGTGCTGGAGCCTGTGGGGACGTGGAAGCTGCGTGCTGAGGGTCCTTTGCGAGTGGGTGGTCCTTTGTCCGCAGCTCTCTGCTTTTGCCGCTTGGGAGTGGGAAGAGTCTTGCGTCGTGGGAAGGGGGGTGGTTGGGGATCGTGCGGGGGTGGAGTGGATTTTGTGTAGCGGGTGCTGGTGTGGGGTGGGTGTGTGGCTCCCCACGCAGTGCTGATTGGTGTTCTTGTTGCAGGCCCATCTTGGGCATTCCGATGTCCTTGTCTCGGGGTGAGACGTCTAGGGAGTCTCCCGATATGGACTTCCGGGCTGCGATTGGTTCAAAATCTCTGAACCATGGTATGAAGTCCTTTGATAATCATTTATTCTCTCAGGATTCAGAGGTTGGCGGTGCTGGTATGCATGGTGGCTCGCGGATCATGAAGATTAATGGTTGTCTTGAGCGGTGCAAGGAGCGGCCAAAATTGGTTATTCCGCCAAAGATGATTGCCGAGGATATAGAATACTATTCAAATCACTCTTTATATTGCAAGTTTTTGGGGATGAGGGTTTCTTTGCAGTTTTTGGAGACTTGGGCCCAGAGGACATGGGCGCCGGAGGGCAAAATGGAGATCATGTTATTGGCCAATAATTACTTCATGGTTACGTTCAATTGTGTGGCTGATCGCATTAGGGTCTTTGAGGGGGGCCCTTACTTTCATAATCAAGTGGGACTATTTATCAAACCTTGGCATGCAGGGTTTAACCCCTCTGAGGAGCTGCCGAATCGGGTTCCGGTGTGGGTTCGTCTCCCTTGGTTCCCGGTGGAATGTTGTCGAGAGGATGTTTTGCACTTGCTAGCCTCGATGCTAGGAAAACCAGTTGGGTCTTCGTCTCAAACTTTGGGTAAAAAGGTAATGACCTTTGCCCGCATTTGTGTTGAAATTGATCTCAGTAAGCCTTTGCCTGATGCTGTGGAAATGTGTGCAGGATCTTACTCTTGGGTGCAACAATTGGATTATGAGACCCTCCCTTTCCGTTGTCACCTTTGTCATGAATACGGACATTTACAGCGTAGATGTCCAAGATTGAAGTCAGTGGAGGCTCAGCCTGCACATCCCTCTCGAAATCCCCCTAGGGCTGATAAGGGGAAGGGCCTTGCTCCTGGAGAGGTGGTTGGTGCTGATGGTTTTATCCAGGTCAAGAATCGTAACAGGAGCCGGGGTCAAAAGAGGACCTTCAAGGAAAGACAGGAGGAGGATACCTTTAACAGGTTTGAAGTTCTGGATGATCTCAGCCAGCAGGAAGTGAACCCAGGGTTGATGAGTTTGGATCAGGGGGTTGTGGGTTCAGTTCAAGAGGGCCTTAACCCTGATGAGTCTATTAATCCTTAGGATGTTGTTTCTTTGCACATGGAAACTGATCAGCAATTGGTGATCTCAAAGGTGTTGGTTCCTTCTAGTGATGCCTTGAAAGGTGGGGGGGATTCTTCTCTTCCAGGGCGGACTGTGGGGTTGGAAGCGGCCAGGAGTACCAAGCCTTCTCCTCAGCTAGGCCTTTTGCAAAAAGATCTTAAGAAAAGTGGGGCAGAAAAAGCTGCTAAAGGTAGAAAGAAGGATTTGGAAAAGATTAAGCTGATTGGGGAGACTTTGGTGGAGTCAGGGTCAGTGAAGACTCTGGAATCTCATTTTTCAAGCCCCTTGAAATGATCGTTCTATCGTGGAATGTTAGGGGCTTGAACAGCGGCCCTCGACAAAAAGCGGTTCAGGATCTGGTTAGAAATCAAGGTCCAGATGTTCTTTTTCTTCAGGAGACTAAGCTATCTATTGGCAATATGCTTGGTTTGGCTCCTAAGTTGTGGAGGAATGGGGATTGTCAGTGTATTGGTGCTCATGGGTCTTCTGGGGGTGTAGCTTGCTTGTGGAACCCACGGAAGATCCGTCCTCTTTGGTGGTTATCTTCTAAGTCTGCTATGTCGATGATTGCTTCTAGTTTTGAGACGGGGGAGGTTTTACTCCTTTCCAATATTTATGCACCTATTGACATCTGGGGTAAACAATCATTGTGGTCCCACATTAGGTTTGTTCGCAGTTTGGCTCCTTTTCATCCTTGGATTCTGGCGGGAGACTTTAATGCTATATCTGAGTTGGCTGAAAAGTGTGGTGGTATTGCGAGGTTGGAGCACTCTGCGTTGCTCTTGCGTGACAACATTGAGGCTCTGAATTTAGTGGATATTAAACCCAGTAATGGTAAATATACTTGGAACAATCGCAGGGTTGGTGAATACTGGGTTGCTGAGAGATTGGATCGCTTCTTGGTTTCTTGTTACTGGGTTGGTGGTATGTGGTCTTCTTGTTCTGAAATCTTGGATTGGAGGGGATCTGATCACTGGCCTATCAAGCTTGCTATTGAGTCAACTCAGGTGCCTTGTGCTCCTTCCTTTAGATTCCAGCTCATGTGGTTGCGAGACCAGTCTTTGTATGACTATATGGCTGATTGGTGGAGTGGTAGACCTGCTTTTGGTACGGAAATGTATACCTTTACAAAGTTACTTCAGCATGTGAAATATCATCTCAAGCGTTGGAATCGTCAATGCTTTGGGAATGTCTTCCAAGCTAAGGCAGCTGCTCAAGTGGAATTGAATGGTATTACGAGATTGATTAGGGAGGATGGGGTTACTGAAGAGCTGCTTCAGGAAGAGGCTCGAGCTTTGAAAGCTCTAGAGGAGTGTGAGTTGTGGGAGGAAGTGTATTGGAAACAAAAGGCTCGGATAGAGTGGCTTCTAGAAGGAGACAAAAATACAGCTTTTTTCTTCAATTCAGTAAAAGCCAGGAGACACGGTAACTCTATCTCTACTCTGGTGAATGATAGAGGTGAGCAGCTTTCATCCTTTCCTAAAATCTCAGCGGAGGCGATGCAGTATTTTTCCTCTCTTTTTAGGGAAGACTCGCTTGGGGGATCACCTGAGGAAGCCCAGGTTCTTTCTTATATTCCCCCTCTTGTCTCTAGGGAATTGAATGAGCAACTTATGAGTGAAATCACGCTTGAAGAGTTAGCAGGGACTGTTTTCCAGATGAAGAAAGGGAAAGCACCTGGTCCTGATGGCTTCCTAGTTGAGTTTTTTGAAGAATTTTGGGATATTGTCAAGTTGGACCTTCTGGCGGTTGTTCAGGAATCTTAGCAAAATAAGCAGATGTTAAAGGCTTTGAATTCTACCTTTCTTGCTCTCATTCCTAAGTGTGATGGGGCTGATAGGTTAAGTCAATTTCATCCCATTTCTCTTTGCAACGTGATTTATAAAATTATATCCAAGCTAATTGCTGACAGGTTAAAAAAGGGGCTCAAAGAGTTGATTTCTGAGGAGCAGAGTGGTTTTGTGGCGGGTAGGCAAATTCTAGATGGGATTGTTATTGCTACTGAGACCATTCACTCTATGGCAAGTTCCAAAGAAAAGGCGATGTTCATTAAGTTGGATATGGCTAAGGATTATGACAGGGTCAGGTGGTCCTTCCTTCGGAAGGTTCTCAGTGCTTTTGGTTTTGAGGATGAATGGATTCAATGGGTTATGAGCTGTATCACTTCAGTTTCCTTCTCTGTGCTAATTAATAGGGATCACTCAAAGTTGTTTGGAGCTTCTCAAGGGCTTCGTCAGGGGGATCCCATGTCTCCTTATTTGTTTCTTCTCCTTGCTGAAGGCCTGGGGCGGCTGCTTAGAAGAAATGTGGAGGTTGGTTTTATCCAGGGTTGGCAATGGGGTGGTAACTTGCCTCCGCAATCTCACCTACAGTTTGTGGATGACACGGCTCTGATGGGTATGGCTACAATGAGAGAAGCTGCTAATATTCGCAGGGTGTTGGATGTTTACCTGATTGCCTCAGGTCAGTTGATTAATGAAGATAAGTCTTCCATCTTCTTTTTTAATACCCCGGGCCCCATTCAGCAGAGAATTGCTCAGACTTTGAGGTTTCAAATTGGGACTTTCCCTTTGACCTATCTTGGTATCCCCATCTCGGTTGGTAGACTTCCCAAGGAGTCGTGGCAGCATATTTTGGATAAGTTTCGCGCGAAAGTTAATCACTGGACTCATCGATGGTTGTCCTTTGCTGGGCGTGTTTAGCTAATCATGTCTGTGGTGCAAGCTTTTCCCATTTACAGATGCATGCTCCAGATTGCCCCGGTGAGCTTTGTTAAGGAGTTTGATTCAGTTACAAGACAATTTTTATGGGCTGGTTGTTTGGGGTCTTCCAAATGGAGTCTGGTTAGATGGGAGGTTGTTTGTAGCCCAAAGTAGTATGGTGGTCTTGGTTTACGGCAGTCGGCCTTGACTGGTGTGGCTCTGGAGGCGAAGTTGTATTGGCGATGGTGCACTGAGCAGGATAAGATTTGGGCTAGGATTCTCTCTCAGAAGTATTTCTCGAAGATCCCTCTGCATGACATCCCTCGTTATCCCTTGGTGGGGAAAGGCTCTGTGATTTGGGACACTCTCAAGAAAGGGGCTAATCTTATTAAGGAGGGCTTATTTTGGATTTGTAGAAAGGGGACTGGGGTCTATTTTTGGTCTGATTCATGGGATGGATTTCCTCCCATAATCTCTCAGTTTCCCAATTTATTGAATCTTTGCCAACGGTTTCTTGAGGCTGGTTGGTCTCGGGTGAGTGATTTTAAATCCTCCTTTTCTAGGGGGATGCTGGAGGTGGCAAGTTGGAAGTCTCATGAGGCTTGGCCGAATGTTGGTTTGCAAGATGATTGTGCTGAGTTGCAAGGCATCCTTTCCCATAGGCGATGTAGTTCCCTCCATGATGAAGATGTTCTTGCATGGTCTCCTAATCCTAAGGGAGTTTATACTGTTGCTTCTGGATATCAGGTGCTACTGTCTCATAGGATGGTTGGGGAGGAAGTGCAGTGGTGGAAGAGGGTATGGAACAAGTTCTCCTGGCCCAAGTGTAACTGCTTTGTCTGGATGTTGGCATGGAACAAGTGTTTGACCTGGGATAATATTCGGAAAAGAGGTTTCCATGGCCCTTCTATGTGTGTTTTGTGTGGAGCTGCGGAGGAGGACTCTACTCACTTGTTTTTTCGGTGTCCTTTCACTCTACAAATTTGGCATTTTTGGTGGGGTGTTTGGCAGAGCCCTTATGTTCATGCTTCCTCCTTGATTGATTTTTGGAATGGTTTGGGTAGACCTCCCTCCTTGGCCTCCTTCTTGCAGGATGTGTGGTTTGTGGGGCCTATCTTCATGCTGTGGCAGATTTGGTTAGAACGGAATCGGCGCATCTTTCGTGGAGAGAAGAAGTGTGTGCAACAGGTCTGGCAGAGAATTTTGGGCATGATTCAGGAGACTGTGGAGGCTAAGTGTGATGTGAATTTTCCCTTGGAAAGAAAGGACACTGAGGTGGTGGAGAGATTGGGGATTCATGGGTTATCCATGACTTCTGCGTGTGTCAGGAGAGGTCGAAAGGTGAAGCAAAATATTCAAAGGGTTGGTAGTTGGCAGCTCCCTCCTAATGGGATTCTGAAGATTAACACTGATGGATCCTCTAGGGGCAATCCGGGGCCTGCTGGTATTGGGGGGATTGGCAGGGATTCGACAGGTTCGATGATCTTTTTCTTTTCAATCCATGAGGGGATACAGACTAACAACATTATGGAAGGGATGGCTATTCTCTGTGCTTTGGAGAGGGCTTATGCTTTGGGGTGGAGAAAGATTATATGTGAATCTGACTCCCAGGTTTTGATCAATTTTCTTATGGAGTAGAAAGTGGTGGGTGTCAGTTGGCAATTGGCTATGATTGTGCAACAAATCTTGCAGGTTAGCTCGTTGCTGGAAATGGTGTCCTTTGTTCATATTCCGAGGGAGTGGAATCGAGCTGCTGATAGCTTGGCGAAATGGGCTTCTGAACATTTAATTGGCTGGAGAATTGAGGAGTGGGAGTTGGTTCCTTAGGTTCTTCGCCAAGATTTGGAGAGAATTCTTGATGAAGATAGAGATGGAAATAGAGTTAGATGATTCTTTTCTTATGTAATTGCTGGTTTCTGGGACTTCAGTCCTTTTCTTTCCTTGTAATGGTCCTTTCTGATTTTCAATAAAGTTTTTACCCCTTTTTTTTTATTAAAAAAAAAAGACTAAAATTTAAATATAAATTTGTTGATTAAACTATAATCTTCTTAAAAATTAAAATATTCTTCTTAAAAATTAAAAATATTAATATCAATATAATTTAACTATTTTAATTTAAAAATATTTTAAATTAATATGAAGTATGATTTGTTACAATATATATAAGATTAATAGATGAATACTAAGTATGATTTGTTACAAAGTAGGATTATACAAGTGATAAGATTAATAGATAAATACTAAGTATGATTTACATTATAAGATACTCATCTTATACAATGCCATGGCAATGAGCGCCTAAAATCACATATCTGTGAAAATTGTGTACCAATTAGATTCAAGAGAATTGATTTTGAAATATATTTTGTTATATAATTCGTGATCTATACATTGATAATAGATTGAAAAAATTCAACAGAAAAATTATTCAAGCCTTCATTGATTAAAAGTAGAGTTATTAATAACTAGTTAAATTATATTTATAAAGAAAATAAAATAAATCTACAATTTGTTTTTATAATTTCACTTTTAACTTTAAAAGTCGTATGTTCACCATAAGCTATTTTTACAATCAGATTTTATTTTAGATATTTGTTTTATAAATATAAAGATGCATTAAAAATATATTAGAAATATTTTCTTTATATTATATAGCATTCATAACATTAAATTAACATAGAATAATTTCACAATACTTAGCATTCATAACTTAAACCTTTATACACACACGTTAATTATAAAACACATAAAACATTTATACAACTTAAATTTTTTAACAATTAAAATAAAAATATAATTTAATATAATTAAGAAAAAATTAAAATAAGAATTATAGATAAATTTATGAAATATTGATTTTACTTATCAAGAAATGACTGGCAATTTACCTATTATTGATAAATTTACTTACCAATCTATTTTAACCATCAAGAAAAAATTAATCATTAGTGATTGCAACATTATTGGCACATCTTTTTAAACCTACCGGACAAATAAACATTGAAAACACATTTATTTTTTAGTTCCCCGCTAAGGGAACTATAGGCTGACTTCTTTCCTTAACAAGTTATTAATAACTTTGATTTTAACAAATGAGAACTCAATTTTTTTTTCTGTTTGACAAATATTTGTATATAGTTAAAGTAAATATGCAAGATTTTTAACTTTTCAAATTTAAAAAATTAATTTTCCTAATTTTATTGGCTACAAAACTTTGAGTGATAAGGGCGGATTTTAAGGTACATAAACATTTTTTCACTTGTAATTAATCTATTTCATTATTTTGAATCTTTTTCGTTCCTGCTAGGGAACTATAGGCACCACCAAATCTTAACTAGTTATTAATAATTCTCTTTTTAACCAATGAGAGTTGAAACATTTTTTCTATATTTCAAAATTCAATTCTCTTCAATCTAATTGGTAGACAAATTTCACCTGATATAAGTGATTAATGTGCTTACATTACTTCCATTTCAAATCTTAACTAATTTTTAGGAGTTTTACTAAACTTAGGTTGTTTATTTCCAATAATTCAATGAGGTAAACCATACTAACTATTTTGAAAATTAAATTACACTATAACGATAAATTATCCTTTGCATTATTAAAATAATAATAATAATTAATAAAATTTAAACTTTGAATAACAAATGCTAACTAATTAATCAATATAACATCAAAATTCAACTATTTTTAATTACCTTTAGTATTAAATTGATTTGTAGCATAAATTTAAATTTAATTGAGCTAATTCTTTCAAAATATTAATACCAATTACTCAAAAAATTTACTTTTTAATATAAATTAATTAATTATTATTTAAAAATAAATGAATACCTTGTAAATTATTTTTATATTATAACTTAAATAAATTAATACTAATCACCTCTCTTTGTCATAAATTAATTCTAAAACAACACTTATTAAACATATATTTAAACTAACAAATTTTTAATTGCTTTGAAATTTGAACTAACTCTAATTACTAAGATACGTTTTGCAAAATAAATGAATTAAGACTAAAATAATTATTTAGAATAAATACTAATTACTTTAATAAAATATTTATTATTTTTAAAAATCAACTTTAAAATTAACAGTAATTACTTTTAAATCAAATTTAAATTAATATTAATAAATTAATCATTTAAATCAATCACAAATTCTATCATATTTGTTTTAGAAATAATTCGCCTTCTATTTACAACTTATATTAATTACTATATATTAGTTTGTAAAATAAAACATGTTAACTAATTAATAATTAATAAGGAAATAAATAACTTTATTATATTAATTAAATAAATAGTCTAAATTTAAAGATTTTTTTCTTCTCATTTAAATTAAAAAAAAGTTTAGTTTTAGCCAAGTTTAAATTTTCATATCCAATTTAAATGTTCATATTAAATATTTTAATATATATATAAATATATAATAAATTTAAATATTTGTAAAGACAAATATATATATTTTATATTATATTATAATTTATTTTTTAAAAATAAATATTAATTAATAATAAAATTAATTTTATTTTTTTTTAAAAGTAACAAGGCCATTGGCCTCGCCATGGATTTATGCACACTGTAAATATATATTTTAAATATTTATATTGAATTAAAATATATATATATATATAATTATTATATTTATATATGTATTAATTAGTAATATATATATTTATAACTATATAAATTAAAATTGACATGATTCCCTCTTTTATATTAATATTTGAATAAAAATATTATCATAAAATATTAAACTTTAATTTATTGAAGTAATGAAACGTATATGATTTTAAAAATTGTAAATAAATTGATTGAGTAAAATAATTTAGAGGAAATAATATAAAGAAAAAATATTTTAATTATTAGATTATTTTTTTTATAAGAAAAACATAATTTCCTTCAAGATCTTTTCATAAGAATATGGGTTTGAGCCACATAAAATTATTTTAGAAAAAAAACTATCTTCAAAACAAATTTTAATTTTCAAAGAACATAAAAATTAAATATATGCAATTTAATATTTGAGTCAAATATAGATTTTTAAGAAATATTTGTTTTATATATTTTTTTAATTGATTCCTCTACTTGTTAAGTAGGAAAGCATAACTAGCTATGCATATTCATCTCAATTCCTTTCAACCTTATAAGTTAATATTCAAGTATATACCTACTTATCAATTAGGAAAACCTGACAAACTGTGCAGATTGTTTGTAACTATGTTTACCTGAACAAACTCTTTCTATTCCTCTCAATTCCTTTCATCCACACGTGTTCATTCTAAACTATAAAAAATAAACTACCTCATCATCAAAAAAATTTGGCTACACAACAAGTACAATTACGTTTCTTAATCTATAACATCATGTAATATTGTAATCTTATCAAAATATTATCTTTTGACAACTCAAGCATGATCATCCTTAAATTGTTTCAAAAATTTATATCTATTGGATAACATAGTGAATTTGAGCAACTTAGTTTTCCCTAGATTTTGAAAGCAATTATAGTAGCATTGAGCTTAGAGACCACAATGTTGTATTATGACTAAAACAATTTTTTTCCTTTAGATGGACTTGATAGCATATGTAGAGAAGCATGAATTTGTTTTCGATGTAGTCCTAGATGAGCATGTCACAAATGATGATGTGAACTAATGTACCCATGCCATTGTTCTCATTTGGAGTAAAATCATTATATCATGCTTATAAGTATCCTTGATTACGTCTATCAATAGATTGCCTAATCTCCATTGAGAATGTCATAATCTAAAAATATTGTCAGGTGAATGGCATAATCTATAAAAGGGGTTAGATATTACTATTATTAACACCTAGAGTTTTCACATGGTACACCACTATTGTAGTCGATGTAATACAAATTTGGTCGGAACATTTATCTCTCTTAATGGTGTCAGAAGTTCTATCTTAATGTTGATGACTAAAAGCAAACTGGATGTTGAAAGAGTGTTGGTTAAACTTGAATTTTTATGGTATGTCATACTTCTATGGTTCAATTAGTGTTATGATTAGGGTCAAGTTCAAGTTATAGTTAGGGTTTATTTAGGCTTATTTTGGTTGACCCACAATTGGGAAGCTTAAACTAGGAATGTTAATTGAACCCTACTCAACCCCAACAACAAGGTTCAATTATATCGCACTGCCCACTAGCTAGGTTGGCATTCAATTGCTATGATTAGAACTGCCCAGTTACGCCACATTCAATCATAATCTCTATTTTAGTCTCAGCTTTACAATTACAATGAATTAGAGCTAGGGTTTATGGTCCAATTAGGGTTAAGGTTAGGTTCATTTAGATCAAGGTTCAAGCAGGGTTCAATTAGGATTTAATTAGGGTTGTGGGATGCTATTGTTTAAATAGGTTAGGTTAATGTTAGGATTAAAATTATTAATCTAAACAAAACCTAAGCTAAGATTAGAGCTATGTGCGGTAGAGTTAGGCTTAAATTAGGGTTTAATAAAGAGTAGGGTACAATAAGGGTATAATAATATTGGTTAATTCTTAAGTCATGACCATGCTAGATGCCTATTTGGTTTAAAAGACCCCTTGTTGAAGCCCACAAGACATTTATTTCTATATACCTTAGATATTGTTCATATTTATTATCATTGTGTTTGACCTCATGAGAATGCTTTAGAGTAAAGTACACCTTGCAAATCCACCTACACTAGGAGAACCATTCAATCTCTCAAAATTTTACTATTATTCTAGAATGATTATCAAATTGGATATGTCCAAAGCCTTTAATAAGTTGACTTGGCAACTTCTATACTGCATATACCTCTTGTCAACTTCAACCAGGGGAGTACTAATTGCATAATGAATTGTCTTCTTTTTCAATTCGATTAATCATCCCCCATAGGGTCTTCTTCATAAATTAGGGGATTAAGTTAAAAAGACCCATTATCATGTTTTTTTTTCCATCAAAATGGTAGAGGCCCTTAGTGTAGAACTTATACTAGCTAGTATGTTACAAAAATTTACATGACTTCCAATTCTAGCAGCACAAGCCAGTACATAGTGTTTGTAGATGTTACCTGACTTACAAGATACAAGCTTTTGGAGATTCAAAGCTAGTGGTGAGCCAAATCTGTGGACAAGCAAGTGCAAAAAACACAAGGATGAGATCTTATAAACATTGAGTTTTGGATCTGACCAAGAGTTTTGAAGCTTTCAATATACAAGTTATCCCCTAATCGCAAAACAGTGTCACTAATCGGATGGCTTTTGTCGGCTCACAATTTGAACCGGTCTCTGACCCAACGCATCAGAGTGCAGTGCAAGTCATTGTCTGACCCTCGATTCTTGACAATGATCATAATTGGAAAGTCTTTGATGATGACATCCAAATTGCTTCCTTCACTCAAAATCAGGGACAACCTCTAACTATTCACCACTAGGGGCATAATTCCCTAAAGAGCAAGTTAGCCAATTGAAAGGGAACAAGCTTCCTTGAGGATTAATTTCTCTTGAAAATCTCTTGGATTGTGAAGACGCAAGAAATAACATGCAAAGGTTTACCACGGATGCAAGCGACTACAAAGAGCTTGATGTCAAAAGTGGCAGAAAGTTGAAAGTCAGGAGGGAAGTTCCTCACAGGGATAAGAAAAGACTAAGAGATTTATGTTTCAAATATGACGGGGTTATTGCCTAGACCTATGATGATCTTAGAGGATATGACCCAGGCATAATCCAACATACCATCGACTTGGTGGAAGAAGCTAAACCCGTTTGAAAAAAGCAAAGGCCAGTCAACTCAAAGGTCGAGGCATTGATGGCACAAGAGCTCACCAAGCTAGTCGAATCAAAGATCATATACCCTATCAAGCATTCTACCTGGGTGCCAAACCTGGTTCTAGTCTAAAAAAAGAATGACAATATTCAACTTTGTGTCAATTTTTAGGACTTGAATAAAGCCTCCTTAAAAGACCATTACCCCTTGCCACTAATGGAGCAAATTTATTCCAAACTATCGCCATATCGGAGATGTTCTCTCTACTAGATGATTTCTCAAGATATAATCAAGTCTATGTGAGGGAAGTCAACCAATATAAGACAACGTTTACCACTAAGTGGGGAATATTTGCATACTCAAAGATGTCGTTCGGACTTTCCAATGTTGGTGTAAATTTTCAATGAGTAATGGATATTTCTTTTGAGGGATTAATCAATCAAATTATTATCATATATCTGGATGACCTAACAGTCTTTTCAAAATCAAAAGACGATCATTTTGATCATCTAGAGAAGGTCTTCCAGAGATGCCAATAGTTCGAGATTTCTTTGTATCCCAAAAAATGTGTCTTCGAAGAACCCTAAGGTAAACTCCTTGGTTTTGTAGTAGCGAATGAGGGAATAGAAATAGACCCCAAAAGGGTCAGATCTATAATGGACTTACCTCTGCCAGTAAACCAAAAGGGATTGCAATATTTTCTAGGAAAGATCAATTTTGTCAACAGATTCATATCAGATTTCACAGGTATTGTGAGACCAATCATGTTGATGGTTAAGAAGAACCTACTTTTCAAATGGACTCCAGAGGGTAAGACAACTTTCAAGCAGCTAAAGATAGCCCTCTCCAAAGCCCCGGTGTTGATCAACCCAGATTTTTCCAAAGACTTTCTACTCTATTTGTACAGTGACCAACATAGTATAGCTTCAGTACTCACTCAGAAGTGTGAGGGAAATAGGGAGAATCCTATTGCATTCCATTCAAGGAAATTGAAAGGTTACAAAGCCAAGTATAATTTTGTAGAAAAGTAGGCTTTCACCATTGTCAAAATCTTAAAGAAGTTCCAACATCTGGTGTTGGCCAACAAGATCACTATTCTCGTAGCACATCCCAGTGTGTGGGAATACATCATAGAAGAAGAGATAACAGAAAAAAGGGAGAATTAGATCACCAAGATCCTAGAATATCATGTGTACATTAAAGCAACAAAGATAGTTTGGGGTAGAGGTATGTGTGAATACATTGCATAGGAATCAAGTCATGGAGCAAAAAGAGAGACTGACCAAATTTACTTGAACCAATTTGAGTCTGAAGAGTCTTGGGAGGTTGATCGAACACACTATATGCAAAAGGGGTACTACCCAACTGACCTTCCATCCCATAAAAGGTGATACTATCGAGTACAAGGCATTAGGTATGTATTAATTGAAGGTGTATTATTTAAGAGGAATTATGACGGTGTACTACTCCGATGTCTTGAAAAACTACAAGTGAAAAGAGTTCTTAATGAATTATATCACAGTCTTGAGGGTGGACATTTCTTCACCAAAACTCTTGCCTTAAAAATAATGTATGTAGGATATTATTGACCCTCTATGTTTGTTAAAGCACATCATCTGGTGCAAGAGTGTACCCAGTGCTAGTATTTCATTGGCAAAAGAAAGAACGTCACTTTGCCTCTGAGCCCGATTGTGACTGAGGAACCCTTTGCTCAATGGGGTCTAGATTTTATCGAAATGATAAATCCTATCTCTAGTGTTGGACACAAATGGATGCTCACGGAAACCGACTACTTCACAAGGTGGACGGAGGCCATAGCCCTAAAAAATTCCATAGAAGGGGAAATTGTCAATTTTCTTGAGGAGCTAGTAACTAGATTTGGCCCGCCCAAGACCATCATATCCAACAATGCTTGAGATTTTGTAGGATAAGGAATGTCATATTTTGTTATCAGACATGGTATTTTCCTTCAGACTTCAAAAAATTACTACCCACAAGGGAATGGATTAGTAGAATCAACCAACAACAACCTAATTAGGTTAATCAAGCACATTGGGTCAGAATGACAAAGGGATTGGCACAAACATCTGCGAGTTGCTCTATGGTGAACCAAATTACTCCTAAGAAAATTTTGAAGACTTCCCCTTATGAACTGGTGTACAAAAAAGAGGTAGTGCTACCTATATCCATAGAGATTCCAACCTTGCAACTACTAAAAGCCTTGGAAATTGAAAAAAGTTGGGGAATGGAAGTACAACTAGCAGAACTCCTCAAGCTAGAAGAAGATAGAGAAAAAGCCTATGACACCATGATAAACTGTCAACAAATAGTGAAGTGTTGGTTCAACAAAAAGACTTCTAACCCAGAATTCAAAGAAGGGAGCTTAGTGCTAAAGTACAATGAATGTACTACACAACTAGGGCAACATACGAAATTTGAAGTGCTATGGAAGGGACCCTTCTGAATTAGTGCATGCAAGGAGAAGAATGCGTATGAACTTGAAGATATGGAAGGAAACACTTTAGATATATTGGTGAACGATATTTTCTGAAGTTATTCCATTAAAACATGTAGTTCTTTAAAAATTGTAATAGTTATGTACCATATGTAAAAAATTTGTAAATATGTTCTAAATTTTGAGAATAAGTCATCTGAGAACAACACTAAGGAAATGAAAATTTGTATTATATTATATTCATCAAAAAAATTACAATATAATGCAAGGCCTGAGGCTTAGATTTAAACATAAGGCTCTCTTGAGTAGACCCAAAAGAGTAGCAGAGAAAAATGAAATCAAAAAGAAGGCAACATGCAAAAATAGTAAAGTAAAGCCTCCAACCATTGTCGACAAAGCAAAAAGGGCTTGTTGTCAGGTTCTTCTTTTTCTTCTTATCTGACGGGTGCAAAAAGGGGCTAATCATGCAACACATGTGGGCTACATGCAACGCAGACCCAAGACCTATTTGTCGTGACTCTACACTAGGAAGTCAAAGTGCTTCCTCCAGGCGAGTGCTAGAACTCGCTCCACTCTGTACTCTCACAACAGAAAAGTGGCCACTGGTTGAGAAGAGTAGTGGTGCATCTCAAGGTCCATGGTGTGAAAGTCAAAAAGGAAGGGCAACCAGGGTACATTTATCCCAAATTCCATGTGCATGTGAAGATCCATGGCGCTAGGGATACCAACACCGAGGATAGCCACATGCACTACCTCGCCAAGCCCTTCCATCAATGAAGTGTTGAACATCTAGTAGAACAACTCAATTATCATGGGATTGGAAACATTTAGGTCTAACAACGAGGCCACAAAGCAGGATAGGACATTGTAGTTGCTCCAGAGCTAGTTTTCATCGTTGACGAATTACAAGCTGACTACCCACTTGAATGCAACCATGACAAGGTGGTCACATTTCTTCATTAGGAACTTTATTCGATCACTAGTGACCTCTCCCACAAAGCAATACTGTGGCCTCCATGGAAGGATTTGAATGGGAGTGCCTAAGCCAATAGACATTCTGAGAAAGTAGTGAATTATAGCAAAATGAAAGACAATGACAAGCTTACAAAACTTAAGAGACTATATGTTTTCGAATGAATGTTGCAAAAGGTGGCATAGCTATATATAGAAAAGTGAGTTGATGAGCTCAACCAACGAAGGGTCTATTTTTGGCCAAATGACAATGGGAAAATATCAAGGCAAAACAGAGGAGGGTAGATAAACTATACAACAAATCTAACAGAATGCTTTGAGAAATAAATTTGGGAATTGAGAGTACATGCTCTTATATGTTGATTATTGACATGTGTCCTTTTCCATCATTAGCACCAACCAATTTAATAGTGAGAAAAGACATGGATTAATGTGCTAAAACTCTAACAAATTAATAAGCATGTATTTTCAAGAGTACACGCTTTTTGATGCAATGAGTTTATTTGATAAAAAGACAGTGGGGATAATGTACTAATTCCATTCTCATGGAATTTTTGGCATTCTCAAGGGATACAGATCTCCAATCCACATGTATCACCTCGATGGCAACATTTAATGGACCAGTGGTAATGGCATAGCCTGAACTGCATGTATGAGTAAGAGAATTAACTGCACCCAAAAGTAGTTTTTTCAAGAGAAGTAAAAAAAAGTGGTCATTGTTGCTAGAGAAGCTTTGTACAACTCTCTCGTACAACCATGGAAAAAGCATCAACCTCTAGTAGAAAAGTTGTAGTTTCAAGCAAAAGGCCTAGTTACGCTGATATTTTTATGCACAACTCCTTCGCCAATGCCCCAATAGTATAAGAGTGACCATTTGAGTGTTATAAAAAGGTGTTACCTGATAAATTTATCCCAAGAGAAGTGGTGCAAGACATCTATTGGTTATTTTTTAAGAACCAAACTTAATTTGAGTCCTTACCTATGAATTTGCTAGAACTCAATTATTAGCAAGGCTGAGGATTGCTAGAACTCAATTATTAGCAAGGCTGAGGATTGGCCAACACTTAAGTGAA
>VDFB02093861.1:0-16113 GCA_007258455.2 Sequoia sempervirens | reverse complement strand
TATATATCCTATTACTCTTTATATTTAATTTCAAAATTTTAATGCTCTCAAGTATAGGTTACAAGTGCATTCTTTACATTTTTTCTCTTTCTTTTGTACTATTTTGTATGGGTGTCTTATATGCATTGCCTCAAACATATAATTTTAATTTCAATTTAGCTTTCAAATGCAAGATTTAAACTTAAGCTTGTACTTAAATAATATCATGTTATCCTTGCAAATGGGTTTGTTGAAAAGACTTTAGAAACTTTCAAGCAAATGCAATTGACAGCTGTAAAGCCAAATTCCACAACCTTCCCCCTGCTTGTGCCAAAATGGGAGCTTTGGATAGGGTATGGACATCAATCAAATCATCAAGGGGGAATTTTACCAAGATGTTGTAGTTGCAATTGCAAGTGCCTTGGTAGACATGTATGCAAAATGTGGAAGGCACATGAACTGTTTGATATAATGCCTCAAAAAAATCTGTTAACAAAGTAAGGCTTTAGAAACATTCAAGCAAATGCAATTGGCAAGTGCCTTGGTAGAAATGTATGCAAAATGTGGAAGCATAGACAAGGCACGTTAATTGTTTGACAATTTTTTAAAATGGGTATGCAAAATATTTCAAACAAATGGACTGCAAAGTCAAATTTCGACACTCCCTGCCCGTGCCAAAATTGGAGCTTTAAAACACGGTATGAACATTCATCAAAGCATAATAGAAATTAAGTTTGTTGTTCTTGAAAGGCTTTAGAAACTTTCAAGCAAATGCAATTTCAATTTCAACAAACTTAATTTCAAATCTACTATAAATTTTAACCATTTCATTCCATTTAGGGTTTAAAATTTTTTCAAAATAAATTCAATTTGAAACACAATTTTAATCACCAACCTGGTGCTCACTATGGCTCGGTCAAGAGGTTGATGAAACTTAGAAATGCGGGGCATGTTTTTCCCCTGGGTTTGCCACCTTCGTTGTTCACATTCGCTGTCCTCCTTTGTTCATGTTCACCGCTTTACAAATAGTCATGTGAAAGTGACTTCTTTTTTTTAGTTGCCCTAATTCAAGGGGTTCGGTCGAACCCAAGTTTGATCAAACCCTATAAAATATGTTTATTTTATTGGTTCATTGAGTGGTTCGATCAAACCATGGGTTCAATCGAACTTATAGGTTCAATTAAACATATAATAGTGTTTGATCGAAACTATAAGATCGGTTGAACCCCTTGATATGGTGAAATAAAAAAAATGAGAATTCCTTCCTCAAAATAATTGTAAACCACTATTATGCTTTAACCCCATGACAACAAATAATCCTTGTTTACATATTGATAATTGAAACTCATACTATATTGCACCAAATCAAGTAAAAACTTGATCACAGAGAGATATAGACATTATAAGTAACTTCCCAAATCCACACAACCTAAATCCTATCAATGGAGAAACACGAAGCAAACACATTTCTCCCCGACAACAGAAAACACCACTAAACAACTAATTCACACACTAGTGAGAATATCTCACACTATACAACAATCTAGAAACCCAACTTCTAAATATAGAAACCTCTATCAACCTTGAAAATTCTGTAAGATCTGCATAGGTATAACATCAACATAGAAAGAATGTGGAGTACAATACAGGAGCTCATTATGAATGTTTGCACAACATAGTTTACTTTATTTACTAAATTTTCTCAAAAGCATTTGGAAACCAAGTAGCAAAACCAACATCATAGCTCATTTCTCCAATTCAACTTATCTTTAGAATTTGCAACAATAAAATAGATCCATATACTTACAACACTTCCTCAAGGTCTCAACTACACATGCACAACCGTTTTCCTCTTTTTCACAATTTTCTCAATATCCTCAACGTCTTCATCCCATGGTTGAATTCAATAACAACACCAGTTAGTAGACTTCCTGTTGACATCAAACACCATAATTCTTGCAACATATTAAAAAACAACTTAGAGATCCATATTAGAACCCAATAGCAATATAATTTTAGAAATCCACATAGATAAGTGAAGCATAGACCTAATTGGAAGAGTGTAATAAAAGATTTTCTTAGCAACTTTCATCAATACTAAATTAGATATATGATTAAAAATTATTATTAAGATTAGTTTAAAGAAGAATCCATGAATTCTAGATGGCATCCAATGTAGATGAACCAAATACTATAAATTTTTTCTTATCAATTATAATATTTTTGTATATCCTCTAGTATATTATTTCTTTGTTCTTTGTAAAAGAAATTAGTTTTTCATGAATTATATCTTTTAGGTATCTTGAATGTAGCTCTAAATGCTTGATGATTTGATTGTGAATGGTTTTGTAAACTCTTGCATGAATAATTGAAGGATCTTAGATTTCTTACTAGGAGAAACTTAATGAAATGACCTTGGCATTAAAAATTTGAAATTGAGGATAGTAAAATCCCGCTAAGAATTTGAATTAAAATAGGTCCTAGGTTAAAGTGAGACCAATACACCCAGTTAGGTGTATGAGTCCTAGAGGCTTAGACCTGAGACACATACTTCAAGAAGTGTTATGTTCAATGTGACATTTGAAAATAGGTCCCAAGACCTAGAGAGGACCCATACACCCAAATGGGCATATAGGTCCTAGTTCCCTAAATTTGGAACTCAGAGTAAAATATATTAAATTATGATTTGTCATTTATTACATGTTAGGATTATCCTTACAAAAATGCATTAAACTAGGCTTGTGGATGCAAAATAAGACCAATTAAGGCATAAATACGCTAAATTTTAATAGGAAGGACCCAAACAATTGTGAAAATATAAAGGGATACATTTTTATACGCTACACATTACAACTATAGTTTTGATTATATTAAAATAGGAAGGGTCTGCACCCATTACAAAATGGCCATCAAGGTCAACAAGGGGCTCATGAGAAGTGAAGTGCCTAGAAAACTAAAAAAAAAAAGAAATAGTGACAATTTGACTATTAGAAGAAATAAAGACAACACAGATTAAAACCCAACATGGGACCAAGATCACTTCTAGTCACCCAATAGCTTGACACCGCTAATTTCTTTCCACTCCTAAGCCAAGAAGTGGACCTTATACTTCAAAGATAGGGGATCCTTTTGAATAGCCTAAGTGTCCAAAGTCGAGCTGTCCACCACCTTTCCTTTCTTCTGTATGTGACCTTCCTAAAGGCCACCCTCTGCCACCCATTTACCATGGCTTTTCCTAATTTCTTGTTGAAATTTCTAGATGGTTAGAACCATGTTCTTTACAACCTCTTTGTTATAATCATTGATGAAGTTGAGACATTTCATGGTTTTTTTATAGTTTCTGTGGATAACATTGAGCTCCTTTTACAAATTATTTTTGTCCTCCTTTATACCCACAAGGTATTTGAGCTCTTCCACCTCCTTGTCCCAGTTGTCCCAACAATCAAATGACTTAGCTAGGGAGGCAATCATATCCCAATGGCCATTATCTTCCACCTCCCTAGCCACATGACCTAATATTGAAGAACTTTGCTTTCATGAACCCAAATCATTTCTTTGACAATAACAAGTTGACTAAGAAGCCATTTAAGGATGCCATTCTGGACATTTACAATCTCTGAGATTTCATTAATATTATGGCAAAGGGGATCACAGGAGGCACAATTTCCATTACCTGCCTTGGGTTTAGCATGGTTCACACCCAGATTGATGCATATATTAGGGGAATTTTGAGGGCTAGGGTTAATGACAAGGGTTATTGGGGACATCAAAAACCTCTGTACGTGAATAGGGGAGTGCATGAGAGAATCACCAAGGGTGGGATTCCAAGACTCATCATCTAAGCTGTTCAGATTATCAAAAGTAGATGAAGAAATTGGGGTGGGCTCTTACAAGTGATCACATTTGATGGGCTTGGGGGGGCTTTCCTCAATGGTAGGGGTTTTACCATGAGCACAAGTGATACAAGGAGTTTTGGGTAGGGTTTGATCAAGGGTGAAAGTGGGGATGGGGTCCTCAACGGGTTCATTGGTGTCATGAATGACCAAACCGTTCCTTTTGATAGTGGCCAGAGAGGGTAACATGACATCCTGATAGTGACATAGGCAAAAGATTAAAACCTAGTGGATAGGAAGATTCTTTCTTTTTCCCTCAACATTCTTAAAAAATTGTTCAAGAGAAGAAAAATCCAAAAGGAAAATTTCATCTTAACATTGTAACGAAGATGATTGAGCATAGGAAAAAAATGAACATGAAAGTGATAGAAGCGACCCTCAAGTGTAACATACCTCATCAAATCCTCCACAACCTTTCGCCAAACCCTGGGTAGGTCTGCCCTATTGAAGCCATTTTGGAGTCTATTAACCTTTTCTCTAGATTTCAAAAAATTCTCCATCTTTCTGATAGTGACCCTTAGGCTTATGAGGAATACAAGCACCCTCCATTAGAAGTCCTGTCACCTTCGTAATCAACTCAATAATCACAATGAAAGAGCACCTGCCAATGGTGATAGTGCTTTTCTTCCAAGAGGTAGAAAAATCCTCAGAAAGCTTGGGGTCATGCCCCTGCATCCTTCCACATAAGAGGCCATTTTCCCTGATTACCCCATTGAATGATAGGCCAAACTTTACTATCCTACTTCCACATCTCATAGTTAGTTGGTTCATCTTGGACCAGTTCACCCCTCATGAAAAAAAATTAGAAAGTAGAGAAAAGTAATGAAACCTGTATAAGTGTCGAGAAGGAGGCTAGAACCATAAGCAAATAGGCATATGATAAGATTTATTAGAGGGATTAATTTTCCATAAATAAAAATTGTGGAAAATTTCTAAGGAAGCTGATTGCAAATCCATGAAAAATTAATTTGCACACATGCTTTGGGATAAGAGATAAATTATACTAGATAACTAAGTTAGATGTTAAAGTGTCGAGATTCATAAGAGCATTGAAAACTTTGTTGCCATTTCTAAACAATTGAATAGATCGACTATTTCTGAGGGAAATCATGAGATTACAAGCTAACATGACGGGGTCCTATGAGGACCATCAAGGTTTGGCATGCCCTGTCAACAAGAGTATGGTATTTCTTGAGTCTCCCTCAATGACCAAGTTGGTTAACCCTACTTGTGTGGCAATACAAATGCCATGAAACACAACTGCCACCTCAACAAAGCTAGAGGATTGGACTCCAAGGTTTGCCACATAAGCCAAGATGATCATTACAACTATAGTTTATCCTATGGAAAAATATCAAAGAAATGGCTTAGTTCAACATCAACAAAATTTACAACACAAGATACATTTTTGGTTAGGTATGTGACCATATCATCTTTATTCATTTCTCCAACTTGAAGAACTTGTAGACTCTTTCCATTTTGTACAAAATTAAAAACCCAATTCTCTTCCCTATAACTAACAAGAAATCTTTCACAATTGAACCAAAACTTCCCCTTTACCTTGTGTTTTTTAATATTTTAGAAAAATCAATTTATTTTCTAAGTGATTCTTTTTACTCTAAAAATTTATAAAATTTTATAAAATAAGAAAATAAATAACTTTATTGGAAGCATACTTTAGACAAAGATTAGGATAAATAATTGTTTATGAGTGTTGAAGGAAATGAACAAAGTGAGGGCGAGAGGACATAGGTTTGAATCTGTAGGGGAAGTAGATGATGGGAACGAGGATGAGGGAGGCTCAGATGATTGGTTTTTTCCTTGCTCTACCTTTCCTGTTTTTGTAGTTTGCGCGGAAGCTTCTTTCTTGGCTACGATGGAGTGTGGGGTATTTTCTTTGGGATATTTTCTGCATTTTCCTAGAGGTTTATGATTTGGTTGGAAACTTGTTCTCCTATCTCTATAGGCCTACTAGTCAAGTTTCTTTTCTTGGTAGATGGTGGTTCTTTTTTTCTTGTGGTGGGGGCCTCTTTGTACAAGTGTTTCTTGGCCTATGCAAAAGTCTCTGTGGATGGTCTCTTTGGCTTTTTGCTATTGCGTTCCTTGATGTGTGTTGCTTGACTTCTAGTTTGTGGTGGTTGGAGATACTCATGTTTGGAGGTGGACTTCTCTTTATACTTGTGTGGGTTGCCTTGTTTGGGTTAGAGTTGTTGGGCCTATTGTTTGGGGGTTTGGTGTAGGGCTTTTTCTCTCGCCTTCCTTGGCTTCTAGTTTGGCTCCTTTTGTGGTGGTTGAGGACTAGGTTTTCTAGTTACCTTACATGTTGTTGGTGAGTGTGGATTTCTCTGAGGTAGTCTGGCTGCTAATTAGGCCTCTTTTTGTTCCTATTCGGTGTACTAGGAAGGCTTGTGGGTTATTCTTGCTAGTTTGTTCTATATCTAGATTCTTCTTAGTTGTCCCTTGCTTCTGCTTGCTGCTTGTCTAGTCATTTTGTTTTTGGGTTCTTTGTTCTTGGAGTGTTTTAGGTTCCTCCTATCCACTCTTTGAGGAGTGGTATTATTTCCCTCTAGTTGGTTGTTGGGATTTTTGGCTCATTTATTGCTCTAACTGGCATGTTGGAGTTGCTTGGGGTTCTTTCATGCTGGTCCTTCTCCTAATTTCCTTCCTATTTTAGTTCCCTTGTTCCTCTTGGGGGATATATGTTCTCATTCATTCTAATTTTGGGACACTACCTTTGGTGGTCTTTTGGCCTATGGTTCTTATTGCTAATGTGCGACTGATGAGGGGGTTTGTGGTCTGCTCTTGGGCTGAGCTACTTCATGTTTTTTTTTTCTATTTACTCAGTTGTTCTAGCCTTTTGTGAAGACTTAGAAGTTGGTTAGCAATGGACATGTAGCTGGGTTTTTTTCTTTGGATACCTAGATAAATTATTATGGTAGTGTTGTTAAGGTGGACCTTTGGTGTTCATTTTCTATCGTTTTCCATAGTTTGTTTCTAGTGCAGTGTTTACCAAAGGATGCTACAATTGTTTGCTTGGCTGTTGTATTAGCTTTCTCCTTTGGTCCTATGGAGGTGGACCTCCCTCAGTTGGTCCTATTAAGGTAGGCAATGCTCCTATGGAGGTGGAGGTGGAGGATACTAGTGATTTCTGAATGCGGTGGTCTTGTTTCTTGTAGCATCTTATCCAATAGAAGGGAGCTCACTCCTTTAGAGGTGGTTGTGGTGTTGGTTTCCTATTACCAGAATGTTTCTAAGGGGTTCTTGCTACTAGAGCTATCCTTGGATGATTTGGGCTCCTTGGCTTCTCTTGTTATGCTATAGGCTGGGTCATATTCTAAGTTGTTCTTTATGTCCCAGTAAGTGGAGATGATTAAGGGTTTAATGGTGCTCGACATCATTATTCTGGTTATTTATATTGGCTATGTGGTGTCTTCCATGAGCAACTGGTTTACTAATGCCTAGTTGATGCAGGCAGTTTCTATGTATCTCTAAGGGTTTCTGGTCCTAGTTAAAACTAGGTTGTAAAAGGGGATTCTAGCCCTACTTGTCTGACTAATGCAACATATGTACTCTTGATCATCTTTTAGAAGCTGTTGAGGTGTTGTTGGTTTGTAGCTTGCCTTCCTTTGTACTAGGTTTCGGGCCCCATCAAAACCCGCTTTAACCTCTAATAAAAAACATTAGGATAAATAATAGAATCTTCCTTGAAATTTTCCAAGGAAAATGACTATCAAGGTTTTTCTAGCTTCTTCACTTCATTGTATGGAATGGACTCCTTAATTCTTTCTTTAAACGGCGTTCCATTTTTAAAAAAAATATCATGTTTGAAAAATAAAAAAAGCATGACATTTGAATATATTCCAGATTCAAACATAAGTCTTTGAGCTCTAGAAATGGGTAACCTTCACTTCCTTAGGTATGCCATGACATTATCCTACTCCTTCAAGAGGATTCTAGACCTTCAGTACGCCATGTTGTTTTAAAAAAGATCATTTTTTTCTTTGTGATCTCCAATCATAACACTTAGAAACAATATGTCTTCCTCTCTTTCAACTTTCAAACTACCATATCCATGTTTATCATCACTACACTTTTGGTTGAAGGTATTTGGCTTATAATCTAATACACCATTCTCCCTTTCCAGTTCTAGTGCTCCTTGCAAGTCTTTTATTTTGACATAACCCGATTTAGCTACTGTTTAAAGGCGTGAGACAACCGATGCTTTTAGTCTAGAATATTATTTTTACATTTAAATCATTATTCTGAATAGATATTAATTCTGAAAATTATTCTTACAGTATAAATTCCACATTTAATCTAAAAACATTTAAATAATATAAATCACATTATTATCATTAATCAAAAATATATTATATAATCACATACAATTTATATTTTATACCGTGAAACGTCCATTCATAATTCATGAGCTTTTATCTTTGCCGTAATAGCAATGATAACAATACAAAAAACTGTTGGGTATTGCACATAAGAATCTAGTTAAAATAAGATTTTTGTAGTAATACTGTTTTTGTTTTACATCCTCACTAGTCACGACGCTTAGTTTTTTAATTTTCAAGTCCGCTGAATCACAATTTAAGCTCTAAACAAAGAGCATACAAAAACAAATACCAATTCACTGGAAATTCACAACCATTTCTTTTATTTTTAAAAACAAGTTAGTGCAGATATAATCTGTGGTTGTCACATCTAACATGGAAACAGAGCGGGAGTACAGAGAGGGAGAGAGAAAGGGGGAAGATGAATGGATGTCGTGGGAATCGATACCAGAGCACGTAGTTGAGATGCGTTTACTGCCTCTCCTTCCAATTCACTCTCTCATCCGTTTTCGGAGAGTTTGCAGTGAATGGAATAATCTGCTGCACACTTGGGAATTCCTGAGGCCATTTATTCGTCAAGAAAACAGCGTTCGATTGTTGGATTATTGCCTGTTGAATAAAATTGTGCCATTGCCGGAAGGAGTGGAAAGCTTGGAAGATGAAGATGGGCGTGAAGTGCATACCGTGTTTCCATGGCAGTCGTCATATATGTTGGCAGTACATGTACGTGTAGTTATACCTGACGGAACAATTTCTCCGGGCATTCACATGTGGGAGTTTGTGATGGATGATTTGTCGCCACGTTGGAAAAGGATTGGAAAGGGGGAGTTTCTTAGCTGGGGCAAAGTGAGAGACAAGGAATTTTTCACCTGTGGAGTGGAGTACCCAATTGGTAAATTTGCCATCAGAGTCATGGGTTAAATAGTTAACCATTTATTTATTGTTTACAATCATTTATTTACTATATAAATGAGAACTATTATTATGATAGCGTTAATTTAAGTGTTTTATTAGTCCCTGCCTGTATAGGCTGAGACTAATGTTTTAAGCTATAGGATTTGAATTGCGATTCAAAAAATTAGTGTTTGGTGCACCTAAAAGCTGGAAATTCAGTTATAGAATACCCAATTCAGTTTAGGATTTCGATTTTTTGGCATAGTTTTTTTTGGAGTATTGAATGGACTTCTGCTACGGCAAACGATATCAAGTTATCAGTAGCAAACTATTGTTGAGGCCAGGAGCATTTTGAGTCAATCGAATCGAATGCTTTAATCAGCTTGTATATGTGATCATGCTAGGGATTTGCTGGGATTGGTGAACAATTTGCAGAGATTGTACTTTTATCAGAGTTCTTTTATATACAGTGAGGATATGCCAATTGAGGCAGCATGTTGCACTACTTGTAACTAAAGAGAAATAAAAGACGTATTGAACAGATTGGGATTGGGTGGTAGAGGACTAGGGTTTGTAATAGATTTTGTTATCCATTTAGCCTTGCTTTTGATGATTAGAGTTGAAACAGTAATATTATATAATTGTGGTAATAAATATTTATAGAAATAACAAAGAAAATAATCAATTAATCAGACTTGAGCAAAATGGCCTACCTATAAAACAAATCTATCACATTTGAAGCAGAAATACATATTTCTTTTGTCTTGAAATAAATATTTCTAGTCCTTGTAGATTATTGCTGGACCAACATATCTTCGCTGGAAATGCTCAAGCATTAAGTATGAGAATATGGATGGCTGATTACTTGTACAATCATGTTCAAAATGTTATACGAAAACATTCAATAGAGAGGCACGGGGATTCTCTCAACGAAGAGGTTGGTGGCGTGAATTATGTTCTCTATCGCCTTTACACACATTCAGTGAGCTTTTTGTCCCCACTTAGAATTATTTCTGAAAATCGAGTTTTATGTTAAGTGTCTGTTGCAATCTCTTTTTTCACTCTTCATTTATCTTTTACAGAAATTTAGTACAAATCAAAAACACCCATCAAAGTGGTGCTAAAATGCTTTCGTATAAAATTATAAACCTTTGTCAACCTCAATTATATGATTGCATGTTTCAATGTGTATGTGGTGATGATGGGCCCTGTCTAATGAGGATACCTGAGTCCACAAGGAATGAAAATCTTAAGTCCCTTAGAGATTTGTAAAATATTTATGCATGAAACTTGGTTGCGTTCACCTCTTTCCTAAGCCATGCTTTTTGGGATTGCTAGTTGTTCAGGTACTTCCTTTCCCAAAATCAAAACTCATACAATTTTATCAGAGAGAAACCTGCATCAAGTCACATTTTGATTTAAGTCTAGCTAAGTTTGTATGTGGGCACATCTATGAAGTGATGGTTGTGCATCATTATTTTAGTGTGGGTATAGAATTTTGTCTATCTCCAAAAACATATCAGGGAAGTAGATTAATGATACACTATTATAGCACTGATTTACATTAAAAAAATGTTTGTCCAATGAATGATATTTAGTGTAGGATTTCATTGAATAAACTAAGAGAAGCTACCTGTCAAAACTAGGATGTGTATTTTGGGGACCTTATAACCTATAGATTATTGTTTTGTGATAATTATGTAATTATTCTATGAACACAAAAGTATAGAGGATGTAATGTAAAAATAGAGGATCCCATGTAGCTCTACTACATAATATGAAACACTACCAAAAATTACAAAGAAATAAATCTTTGAGAGGTGCACATTTTTTATAACTTTTCTAATTTCTTTTCTTGTTTGAAAATTTTATCATAAATTCTTTTGGCATTCCATTAACTCATTGTTATGAATTATGGTATAGTGAAGGCGATAATTTAGATATTTTCTTTGTTATTTCTATAAATATTTGTGTTGAGTAATACACAATTTATGTTTGTTACTTTTCATTAATCAATTAATTAGAAAATAATAACTTTTTTTTCCTCCTCATTTAAATGTGCTTTATTTTTAACATGATACATATTAATAATCTTATTTTTTTATATGAGAATTACAAAACACAATTTTATAATATGATTTTTTTCCTTTTCCTTACATTTTTTCAATATTCTTCATAATTATAATTTGAAGATATGGTTGCAGATTTTGTAGTTTGCAATCACATGCAATTATCTGGTGATAAAGGAGTTGGATAAAATTATGTAACAACGATGAAACGATTTTAGTTAATTAATTTTGTTAATACTATTTAGTATTTTAAAGTTTCTCTTTTGATTGGGCTATTGTATTCTCTTAGTTAGAAAAACAAAATAAAATTTCACCCAATTTTCTACAAAAACATTATTCAATGAGGCACAATTGAGGGAACAATCAAAGAATAGTGCTAAGGTTCATTGATGTTTTTCCATGTAGAACATGTGCAACTGGTTTTGTTTGGATGTGATGGGGAATACTAATGGTTTTGGGCATCTAGTTGCGACTCAGGGTTGTTGAGCACTATGTGTACAAAATATATCTCACACGGAAGCCTCAAAATAGGGAATGGAAATGTGTTAAAAGCTTTGCAGGATTAAAAGCCAGTGTTTAAATAATATATTCGGTAACGCCATGGACATTCATTTTCATAGGGCCCTCTTTGTGTAGACATGTGTTGTAGGATTGAGCAAATGATATCTTTCAATATTATTTGATATTTTTTTGGGTCCCTAGTAAGAACTTTGCAACTTATTTTGGTTGTTTTCTATGTGTGCTTGTGCTTGATACTAAATTCACTTCATTTAAAGGGTTTTGAGAACAATTTTCAAAATAAAAGTTTAGCCTCGCCATATAGAAGTTTTGAAGAGTCCTCATTTGTCATATACTAGAATAGAATTGAAGGTGAGTTTCCTTTCTCCATCGTGATTCTCTCTAAACGTCACTTGGATTTATCATACAATCTTCAACATTCCATTATGGGGAGGACTGAAATTACGCTTGATGAGGTTGTGAATAAGATATAGGTGTTCCAACTAGTTAAGTCGAAGCAACAATGAATTGATGTTAACTTTGAAACTAAATCTATGCTAGGAGAATAGAGTGGTATCCTCACCTAGAACTGTTGCCTTGAAATTGATGAGGAGATTTCTTTTAGGGAGGGGGATGCATACAATTGTAGGAGAAGTGGTGAAGCAGAAGTAGCAACAAGATATTGTTATGATTACAAATGCAACTTTGTCATATGAAAGTGTATCTTCCATGTCTTCCACACACATATTCTTATTATCTTTACTTTAAAATAAAATTGATTATCAAAATATAGGGGAAATTAATAATGGCTTAAATATTTTTGTGTGAAGAGTAGAGGTGTGTGGAAAGGAAACATGAGTGTTGCATATGCAAAGAAAGAGTCCCATGCCTACTCAATAATATTTTTTTCATTTTCTATGTATTTTAGTACGACACAATGCCTTCATCCATTAAGTCTTGGCTAAGGCATTCCAAATCAACCCTGCTAAGATCAATACAATCAGGAAGAACCTCAATGGAAACTAAGCAATTGATTTCTTATTTAGGAACTAGTGTTCTCATTTTGTACCCTTGTAGCATAGCTCCCAAAAAATAATTGTACTGTCAAATTATAGTGCTCAACAAGCTGCTTTGGGTATTATATCAACTAAATGTATATCCTCTCCCTTATATTTTATAAATTTTATATGATCTATATATAACTTGTATTGTTGATTATTTATGTAACTATACATTTTTCTATGATTTTTCCAACATAGAAAAATATGGTGTGGATAATTTTTTATCATGTCTAATATTTTTAGGCATTTTTTAGGCTATTTTATAATACTTATTTTAGAGTAAAAAAAAAGTAACCCTTTTTCATGCTTAATCTAGAAATTAACAATTAATGATTTAAAATAGACTTAATTGTGACTTATTTAGGGTGTTGTAAAGTGTTTTCTTACACTTTCACACTAATCTAGGGCTTCATTAACTAATTGAGGCTAATTAGAGCTCAATTTTCCCTTTTAATTCAAATCCAAGTCTTATTTATTACATTTTTCAATGGATTTATCCCAACACTTATTAATAATATTGCATAACATTTAATTTAGCAAGGTTTGAGTCATAGAAAATTGTGCTAGGACCCATTTACCACTTTGGGTGAATGGATCCTCCTTACCTAGGAAACCCTTTTTTAAACATATTTTTGATGGATTTTTAGTGACATTTCACCTCGTTGAAACTTGGTCCTAGAAAACTGTGCTAGGACCCATTCGCCACTTTGGGTGAATGGGTCATCCTTACCTAGGTGTAGTGTAGAAAATTGTTCACTTACATTTTCACACTTAATTTGGGAATTATTAACATTAAAATGGACCGATTGTTTCCTTGATCTAGTGGTGTAATGTGTTTTCCACATTCACATTGGATTTAGGGCCCTTTTAAGCTAAATTGACCTAATTTTGACTTAATTTAATGTTGTAAAGTGTATTTATTTACACCTTCACATTCAGTTTTGGGACTTCTTGCATTTATGACTTTCATATCATCATTAATATGCCCCTAAAACCCTATATTATGCATCTTGAGGTTTATTTCAACCGAGATCTTGACATAGACATCAAATATACTTAATTTCTTAATTCCTTGACATTTCTCCACCTGAAAAAGCTTGGTGGGACCCATATGCAACCTTGGGCATACGAGTCCCATCCAAATGGGACCAATACACCAAAATTCATGTATGAGTTTCGTTTGGCCCCTTTTTAGGGTTTTGAGTGAGAAATTAAGGTTTTAAGTTCAAATTTCATGAATGTTGGCCTCTAATATCTAATAAATGGTAAATTGGATGGATTTCCTATATAAACAAGGTCTCATATCATTATTTCACCTAAGCCTTCATGATATCAACTTAAGCTATCATGAGTTAAGCATTACAAGGCTTCACAAGAGTGTCAAGATAGTTTACAAGAGCATTTCTAAGGCATTCAAGGGTAGATTTCTTCATCACTTGTCACAATAATTCAAGATACATCATCATGTCAAGGTCATCAAGAATCAAGCATGTTGTTGAGATAATCTTGTGATGTATCATTGAACATCCATTTGCAGGCATTGTTTCACATCCAATTTGAGATCAAGATTTTCATTCTTCATGGCCACTTCATGTTAAATTGCAAATTTACTTTCCAAGAAATTTTTCAAGGTATCATTTTTCATGTTTCATGTTTCATGTTTCATGTCCTTATTTCATTGTCTCATCTTTTGTTAATTACCTAAACAGGGTTTGACCAAGCCAAATCCCCATTTCCTAACAATCAATAAGTTTTTCTCTATCTTTACATGTGTGATTGTATCTAACTAGGTGTCTTGAGACTTGGAGATCCTTTAAAGAATAGGTTTCAAGGTTGAAGAGAGTTATCAAGTTGTGACAAGGTTGCTATCTTCATGAAAAGTCACCTATAGGATGCAAATTAGAGTTTTAGATTTGGAAATGAAGTGTGGAAGGAAGGGTAGAAATAGGAGAGAAAATTCAGGTCTTGACCCTGCAAAAAAGGAGAGTGGGACTGATACACCACTTGTGGCTTATGAGTTCTAGTATAGCACATTTTCTAGATTTCAGTGAATTCAGATCAACTATTGTGAGATTCTAGTTTTGGCATAGAAACCCTAGTCTAGGACTAAATTTCCCAAAATGAAGTATGAGTCCTAGTGGGAATCAAACATCAGGTTTTTAGGGTTTGGAGATTTTTTTGACATCATTCTTCTTCTAGTTGCACCTCTGCTCATTCTCAGTATGTTATTTTGCATTTTAGTTTCATTTCCTAGGTCATTTAGTTAGGTTTTGAATAGTACTTTGCATGTAATGTATCTCTTGTCTTTACAAGCCCTAGCTTGGTGGTGAAACCATTTTTAGTATCTAATCAAACCCTTGGACATCCCTAGTGAAAATATCTTTCCCCTTTACATCATTGGATTGAGATATCTAGGGTTTTCTTGAATGAAAATAGAAGAAAATTTGTTGTTCTATGTCCTAAACTATAGAGTGACAATTTTCCATCATTCATTTTGGTGAACCTATATTTAGAACACCTTAATTTTTATTTGGAGTGCATCATAGTCCTATATCTAGCTTGCATTAACTTTGTATTAGATGTTGCATTAAAGTTAATTAGCATCTAGGGTTTCTAAATCTTGCATTAGTGAAAGTGCATATAGGTTACATTTTTGCATCTTACATCATTGAATTTCATCTGAAAACTATAATTGCATTTATCATAGACATCATACAAATTAGAAAGCATAACATTTACATAGAATTTGTTGAAAATGGAGCAAAAACCCTAATCTGGGACTCATATGCCCCTCTAGGCGATTTAGTCCTAGTATAGGTTGTTTTGCTTATTTTCTAAGATTTTTGTGCTGTGCATTTTTCAATAGTTGACCACTCCAAAAACCCTGACTGGGACCCATACACCCCTTTGCATGAATTAGTCCCAGATCAAACCTAAAACTACCTTTTACAGCATTGAAAACCTCATTTCTACAATTATGTTTGTTGTCATTAGTTATCTATTTCAGTTGGTTGAGTTTCTAGTACATGCATTTCATTAGATCTAACTTAATTTGGTTCTAGTATGGCATTTCCTAGTTTCAAATTTACATTTACAATAGATTGTTTCATATTGTAATCAACAAATTACCTTTTTCTGGATCTAGAAATTGCATTTACACATTTCACTTTAGGTCATTGCATTGCACTTTACTTGAAGCATTGTATAATTTAGATAGCTTACTTTTTTAGGATATCATATTTTCTTTTAATAGATGTGGTTTTGATATGGTTAAAAATGGATTGCATAAGTACAACATCCCCTCTTATGAGTTCAATTTAGAGTACAACAATGAGTTCATTAAGAAACATGTTAGTCATTATTCTACTATCTTTCATAG
>VDFB02093859.1:0-66666 GCA_007258455.2 Sequoia sempervirens | reverse complement strand
TTTTTCAAATATTTGGATTTTTTTCTATTTTGAAATGTTTTGAGGTTGTTTTTGGGTTTTTTCCGAGATGTTTTACAAATTTTTTGATTTTCAAAATTTCCAATGTTTTTGGTGTTTTTCGAGATTTACGAATGTTTTTGGATATTGTGTTTTTTTAATGTTTTTTGTGTCTCGGGAGCTAATCAAAGATTAGCCTTTCCTATGTTTAAGCTCGAAGATGACGTAGTTCAAACTCCATATTTTTATGTTTTTTCTAACATTTTGATTTGTTTTGGATTTTGATATGTTTTGGATGTTTTTTGGATTTTTGCGTGATTTTGATGATTTGGATATGGACATGTGTGACAATATCAGTGTTCTGTTTTGGGATTTTGTTGAAAACCAAGCTAAGGTTGATTGATTGGATTGATTGGATTGATGATGATAACATTGTTGAGGATACACAATAATGCAAGCATAGTGTTTAAGCAACATGAGGACTAGGATGGATATCCCAAGATGATAAGGGATTGATTGGATTCAATTGATGGATTTTTTATGATGATATTGTTGAGTATACATAGCAATGCAAATATAGTGTTAAGCAACACGAGGATTGGGAAGGATATCCCGAGATGATGATAGATTGATTGGATTTGATTGATTAAGATTGATGATAATAACATTGTTGAGGATACACAACAATGCAAGGATAGTGTTAAGAAACACAAGGACTGGGAAGGATATCTCAAGATGATGATGGATTGATTGGATTTGATTGATCAAGATTTGTGAAGCTTGGTTTGGAAGAAAAGTTAGTTTTGGATGATTTGATGTGATGTTGAAGCACACTTTAGATGTAATCGATATTGATTGTTTGGATCGATGTTCGATGAAAGATGAAGCTTGATAAGAAAAATTTTCTCGTCAAAATATGCCATGAGCTTGTGATTTGGATTTTGGCTCACAAATGATTTGACCAATTTGATTTTATGTTTGCCAATGTTTAGATCACCACATAAGTTGGAGGATATAGATCAAGATTTATTCCTGAAGCAAGATGTAAATATCTGGCTCCAGTGTCTAGCAAATTATGGAATTCCATGGATGGATTTTTGGATAGATGTATGGATGGAGGGATATGGATTATCTTGTGATAAGATAAGGCGTTCGAACAAAGAATGATCATTTCAATAATGCTTCATGGCTCAAATAATGTTGGGTAAGATAGGATCAATGAAAATGACCCATGTCAAGATGTTTACCATAAGCAAGTGTAAAGTGTGCACCAAAATTTTATCGAGATCAAGATAATTTGGAAGATGGATGTAGATGGTTTGGAAATGGATTGGATAAATGGTTTATGGATGACTGAATTTATTATGGATGAGATGGATGGAACGCTGGATTTATTATGGATGGGATGACATGCTTCCACCTGAACTAGCACATGTAGATGCTTGATTCTACACATGATGCCTATTTGCTAGGTTTTCATCATGGTACCTATCTAAAGCACCACCATAGTGGTTTTCACTACAAGACAATTTTTATCTTTACTATTTTCATGATTTTTTTGTTTTTTTGTTTTTTCTTTTTCTGAAAGATTTTAAGCTCATGATGAACTGCCTTGTGGTGTTGATGTAGATATTTTTTTCATAATGTGTCATCAATATCCTTCTTGAAGAAGCTTCTTTTCCAAGATACATGCACTTGAATACAAATTTTGAGATTCTTGATCTACTTTGTTGATACTGGAGTTAACTTTTTCTTTGATCTCACATTGCAATAGGATTCCTTTTGAATCCTTATGATGAAGGGTGGTTGCCAATACATGGTCAATGTGAGAATTGGATATCATGCATGAAGGCGTGGATGGTGGAGTGTGTTTAGGGATAAAAAATGGATTGGTTGACAATTTGGAACCTTTGACTTGCCAAACTTGGGAAGATGAGTAATGATGGGTGGTTATGAAAGTTTGCATGGAATTAGGACCAACTACTCAATATACTTTGTATGTTGCTTGAGAAGCTTGTTTTTTCCTTTATGGACATCTTTGATGGATACTTTTCCCTTTTTTATTTTGCCCCATAGTTTCTTTGACTGATGGAGTTTGCTAGGGATAATATTTCTTTGTATATTTGGTATCCATATGCATTTGATTTGTCCATTATGCTTCTCAACTTCTTTTTCTTTGATAATGTTCTTCATGCTTTGATTCAAATATTTCTTTTGATGTTGGTCTTGATTCATGGATGGGGTGATGGGTGGATGAAGATTCATGATGTGGCTGGTTGTAGTATTGGCACTGGTTTCATCATAAGAATTCTTTGTGCTTCCTATGTTGATGTTTGCACTAGATAAAATTGCCCCCAATATTATGAAGTATCACTAATATTTTTAGATCCCTTAATTGTCGAATAACCAAGACCTTGATGCTTAGGATTTCCAATAATCTGAACTTGTTCTAGGATACCCTATTCATGTAGGCCTAATCCTTTGCCTTGATAATTCATCTGTGAAACATTTTATTTGCAATAGGATATGATTTACCTTGGAAACAATGTGCTAATTATGCTCTATTATTGGATCTTCAAAGGTGATAGCTTCTTCATTAATAAGATGGCTTTTCCTTAAAAGGTAAGTGATCAAGTTTATAAGTGGGATCCTCATAAGTGGGATAACTTCCTTATTCATATCTTTGGCCTAATTTTGTGAAATATCAGATTTTAATGCTTCTTCTAGAGGTGTTGATGATTCACTGTCCACATAAAATTCTTCCTCATGATTCATTTTTTACATGCCTTCATTGGATGTTTCTGATTCACAACTTCTGTAGAAGTCTTCTCCATGACCCATTTCTAATGTGTCTCTAGATTTTTCTATATCTTGATCATGTGTACAAATGTTAAGAGTAGGAGACTCTTGTTCCTAAGTAATAATATCAAGAGTATGAGACTCTTGTTTTGAATGAGGATCATTTACATGTCCATTAGGAGTAAACATCTCATGGGTAGATGGAGGAATATGTGCTATATGGATATGATCATCATTTGTGACATCTATAGATTGGAGAGTATCCATTAGATCATTGTAGTAGCTTGGATATACAAATTCTTGATCTTGATTAAATTTGGAATTGATTTTTCCATGCTTTGGATCAAGTTCTTGACATGGATCAATTTCAAATGATGAATTACTTATAAAGGGTTCTTGGATATATTCATTAGGAATGGGAAGTGGCTCAATATCCTCTTGAGCTTTGAGTGGATTTGGATCAAGTATGGAGTTGGAGATTCCTTCAATATCTACAACCATGAGGTTGAAGGATGTCAATATGTCTTGGAAAAGACCATTGCTAGACTTTGGTGAAAGATGTTGATCATGCTTTGGAATGATTTCTTGAGATGTGTCCTTGAACTCATTGGATGATGTAGAGGTATTGTCAAAATGATCATTGGTGGAAGGATCGCTGATTATAGGATCAAATAATTTTAACACTCCTTGAAATAGATCATTGTCGAATATTATTGAGGGGTTTTTATCATGATCAAAAAGTGACTCTTGATGTATGTTGAGTTGATCTTTGGATGAGGTAGAAACATCTTCAAGGTCCTCATTGATTGATAGATCTTGATCATTATTTTCAACAATTGTGGTGAGGAGATTCTCAATGCTATCACTAGTGGTTGAATCTTCATCATTGTCCTTAATAGTTATTATTTTTTTATCAATAAGTTCTTGGATGAGATTTTTGAGTCAAATACAATTTGATGTTGTGTCCCTTTATTTTGTGAAAATAACAAAGGTGCTTCTTGTTATACCATGGTGGTTTAACTTGAGGCTCTTGATAATTTTCATAAATAGGGATTTTGATGAAATTTGCTTGTACCAATTGTTGCATGATTGATTTGATTGGTTCCCCAAGTGGTGTTTATTTTCATTTGTTACCTTGTGAGCTTTGTACCTTAAATTGACCTTGTGGTGATTCATTTTGTAGATGTGGTGATTGATCTTTCAGATGTGGTGATTAATCTTTGAGATGTGGAGGTTGGGTTTTTTGTTGATGTTGTTGATCTTGATATGCAACTTCTTGACATAGGAGATATTGTTCTTGATGTGGTTATGGACACAACTCAATGCTTTGATGACATAGTTTGACCAATGGAAGAGTGTATTGATTTTGGGGTGGAGATGTCTCTTGGCGCAATGAATCAACTATTTTGGTAAGTGTAGCAATTTGATCTCAAAAAATTTGATCTTGATACCCTTGATATAGTTGATTTGGTTTTTGTTCAAGAAAATTTGGAATGTATACTTGTGGTGTTTGTATGGGATCATGGAAAAATTTATTTTGGACAATGTTCTAATTTGGGATGATGTTTAAATTTGGCATTATAGGTTGAAATTGAACATTGTTGTGGTTGGGAATCACATTGCCTTGATTTAGGTAACTTTGATTTTGCATGGTGTTACGTTGACTTGGATCAATACATGGAGTTGTTAACATATCGTTTGGACTTTGAACAATGTTTGCATGATTTGCAAACATATATATCCCAAAGTTTACCAATTGTAGATTCAGAATGTTCATGTTTGGTAAGCTTGTACTTGGTATATTTACATTTGGCATGTAGGGATTTGTTAGGATAATGTTGTTTTGTTGAAGACTCATGCATTGATTGTTTGGTTGATAGATTTGTAGGTTTGGACTTTGATTTAAATCTACCATAGGGAAAGGTGTTCCAAAATTTATATTGGGAATACTCACATTTGTTGTACCATTGAGGTTTGTAGGAGATAATGATCCCATGTATGGATTGTATAAATGTGAGTTTTGATAATCAATCGACATTGTAAGGCTTTGATAGTTTGGTTGAGTTAGATCACTCATGAGGTATGAATCAAGTTTATATTCCATGTTCTTGTGTTTCGACCTTGTTGATCTCTAAGGAAATTAGGACCAATGATGAGATGAAGAATGAAAGAAGTGAATGATATGGGTGTTGAACTTTTAAGAACCTTGGAGGAATACTAGACTTTAGGATTCTTTGGATTGGATTTTATTTTATTTGGATAATAGACTTATAAACCCTAAGATGTTGGATGTTATCTTGGAATAAACTTGTCCACAAGGATGATAATTTAATTAGATGTATGAGGAAGCTTTCATCCACACACACTTAGCCAAAAAAGGTGATTTTGATGTTGATTTGAAGGATTTTACCAAAAGTCTAGTATGGTGGACATGGACAAAAGTTGTTTGTGAGATGAGATTTGATTGATGCTTGAGATGGATGAAATGATTGGTTGTTTTGATCCTAAATGAACCGAAGAGGGATTTGTTTACAAGACCAAGGTTTTGAAGAACATGCTTTTCCCTAAGAGTACTTCAAACCAAAACATCAATGATTGGTCAAAAGACCATAAGACAAAAGATAAACAAGCACATGTGTGGGGTTCAATTGATTTCATCTTGATTAATGAATTGCTTTTACCACATCCACACTTTCTTGCTTATATTTTCAAACTACATGTCTATGTTTTAATTTCCTTTCATCCCACAAGGTCCATTATGTGGAAATCAAGAGAATCAAGATAATAGTTCCCTAATGTTGACTTTAGAGAGAAAATTGAGATATAAATCCAAATACTTAGAAGCCTTTAAGGATGAAATCCCTAGTGATAAACAATAGCACTTGGATTTTTCAAAGGTATTTTCTCTTTCTAAAGGTTTGAAATTTTATGTCCTTGTTGAATGTTTGTTTTTTTAAGATGTTGGATCTAAGCAATGTGTTTAATTGCCTCAAAGATTGCACAACCCTAGGATGGATGAGAAAATATTTGTTGAGTTCCCACTTGGATAAATCCAGCTATGCTTATTCAAAGCGGGTGACTAGAAGCTTGACCACACTAGCTCCCCTCCACGACACTCACTTTTATGGGTCAACCAAGCTTCAGTTCTCATGAATCTCCCATGAGGAACTTTTCATCTCTACAAAGAATCACAAATATGTGGGATGACTTTGAAGGTCCAACCTCTTGACGCTGACAAATATTGGGATTTTGGATTCTAAACAAAGGTTCATAATAAGGGCATCCAGTTTAGGGGGTGCAATGATAAAATCCTTGTGAGAGATCTCCCAACCCTTAGAATAAGGGATTTATGAATCATAAAGACACTAGGGGAGATTTATCATGCACTACTTCCCATTGTTTACAATTTTAATCGCAACCAAAAATTTATATAGTAGTTTGTAAGAACTTGGCTTATGGTCATTACTGCTTGGTTTGTTCCCTTGGGGTGAGTAATTTTTCCCACCAAGGTATGCCCTCTAAAGGTAAACAAAATTGAGTAAGTACATCTGTATTTCGATCAATTTTTGTTTGCGTGAACAAAGAGAGAACACATGCAATATACTTATCTCACACTAGCAAGATTTGATCAATTTTTAAGAGCCCAAATTGAAGTGTGGAGGCAATATTTTAGATAACCTAATTAATATCACCAAAATACTTTTGATTCTCAAGATTTCTGTGAAGCATGAGAGAAGTGCATACGCCTTTAAATGATATTAGTTTGTAAAAAGGATTACAAAACAAGAAAGAAAAATGTTCATTTTAGACCTCGAAAGTAGCAATGGGTTCTTTTTATAGCACCAAATCAAGTTTTTGAAGTTGTTTTGTTCAATTCTTAAAAACCCAAAACCAAATCTAGTGAGTTTCTAATGTTCTTTTAACCCTTTGATTGTTCTTTTTAAAACTCAAACGAAATGTATTTGAGTCCTAAAACTGAAGATAACAAGATCCTAAAGATGGGATTATAAATACACCCAAAGTGTTTAAAAACACTTGTTACAATCATGAGATAGTGTCATAGGAGGCCTTCTCCTTGTTTCCTCCTTTTCCTAGACAATGGATATCAAATGTTTTTTCTTTCACTTCAATGCTCCATGCTCCTCTTGAAACATAGAATCCATGCTCAAAATGTTAGATGAGATCAAGAAACAAGACGATATGAGGGTTAGATGAATCATTAAGCATAAAAAACCTAAAATTTAGACCATGTTACAAGGTGTTTTGAATTTAGGTGTAAAATTGAAAATTAAAACTCTACAAAAATTCATAAAAACTTACACCATTGTATAGCTTATGAAATTATACCCCATTTAAAAAAAAAGCTTCAAAAAGGACCCTTGTATGACCAAGATATGGCCATTTTAAAATTGACTATAAAAGTGCTAAAACAAAGAGCATATGCGCTAAAACAAAGATCATATGCGCTAAAAGAACCACTATATGCACTAAAAGATTTTGGATGTGTTGAAAGATGAGCTAGATGGACTGAAAGATGTTGTGTATGCACTATAATAGAGCTTGGATGCATTTAAAGTCACCACCTATGTGCTTAAAAAAGCCACGGATGTGCTACATAGAGATTCACAACCAAACCTATTCACGAAAAAATTTCTAAAAAACATTAAAAATGGGGATAAGCCCTCCTTCTAGTGCCAAAATGTGAATGCTTGGTCTAGACCTACTCAAACATGAACAAACAATCCAATGTTAGTCAATAAAAAAATCTAAACTAGCATTCCCCATGAAATTCATTCAAACACAATGAACAAGAAACAAAGTAAAATGATTAAATGAAAGCTAATGAATCTTATTCAAATTATCAACCCAACATCCCATGGGGGAATTGGTGCTTCTTTGATGTGGAAAGAAGCCCTTTCCCAATTCCTTGACAAGCTTTGATGATGGATGTGTGATTCTTGATAAAAATTGTCAATAACCTAGCTATGGATGATGAAATCTATCAAAACTTGGATGAAAATGTAGATGAACTTGCTCAAATTTGTAGATAGTAGACTTGCATGAAGTTGTGGATGATTGTGGATTCAAATGAGCATAGTGATCTTACATGGATTGTAGATGCTAAATCAAATAGAGGAGGCCTTTATTTATAATGGAGAAGGATTGAAGAATAAGGAATAGGAAGAATGTGGGATTAAACTTGAACCAATGGAATTGTGCCACTTGTCAACATGCTAATGAAGGAGAGTGTAGCACATTTTGAACAATGTGTATGTTAAATGCATGTAGGTCGAATTTGAAATTCAAAAGATGGCTTGTGCAAGAAGAGTTGTAAGTGCAGTTAATGCCAAGTTGGCTCAAGAAAAGGACATGTAAGAGCCTTTAATGCCATGTTGAAGGAGAAATATCCTTTGGCAGGGAGATTTCAAATTGGTGGAATATTCCAAGAATATGCCACATTTGAATGAAAATAGAGGAATTAATAAATCAAATAAATTAATATATATGTGCAAGTTGCAAAAGCTAGAGGAATGGAGGATTAGTGTTATAAGTTAATTAATGATTAATTAACTTAGATGAGATTAGTTTGATTTGACATTTGATTTAGATATTTAGATTTATTTAAATCAAATGAGAGGATAGTTGGGAGATTAGGGATTTAATTAAATAAATTTGATTTATTCAATTAAATGAAGAACATTAGATTTAATCAAATAAAGTTGATATATTTAATTAAGAGAGATGACTTTAGGATTTAATTAAATTAAATTAAATGATTTATTTAATCAAAGGAGGAACATTAGGATTTAATTAAATAAAATTATTTAATTAATTAAAAGAAGAACATTAGATTTAATCAAATAAAGTTGATTTATTTAATTAAAAGAGGAATCTTGATGAATTAATTAAATAAGGATTATTCAATTAATTGGTTAGTAACGAAGTGATTAAGGAAGAATTGGTGTTAGTGAATGAAAATCAAGTGCATGATATCAATTAGGATAATTTGAACGTCTACAAGACAATTGACTGATTTGAATTGAAGACTAGTTGGATAGTTTGTTTGTTGGTTCATGATTTACGTTGAGGTTTTGATAACTGCTTGCATTTGATGACAATTTTTGATTTATTATGATTGACTTGACAAACACTAAAGGACCAAACTAGGGCCTTGGGGGCTCATCGACTAATGTCCTTTCCTACATAACAATGTGTAGAGACCTTGTAGTTTGACAAGACTTGACTTTATTCTATTTTATTGTGGATTGAAGCATGATTGACTTTATTCGATAAACCCTAAAGGACTGGCCTAATGCCTTGGGGGTTCATCAATTGATGGAAAAGTGCCTATGTTATACATGTAGAGGCAATGTAGATCAATTGGACTTATGACTGACATGATTGAATCTAACTCAGTTTTTGGGATTTTTGAAGGTTATTTGGATGTTTTTGGGTTTTTGACATGTTTTGGTTTTTTTGGGTTTTTGATGTCTTATGATTGTTTTGGATTTTTGGGAATATTTCATTTTTTTTGGATTTTGATATAGTGACCTCCAGTAACATGTGTAGGCTACATGAAGACATAAGTCAAGGATTTTCCCCTAGTCGGGTATATGATCAATTTATTAAGGGTGGAATCAGATAAGCCTTATTGTAGGTGGATATGGAAGGTGAAGAGATGCATAATGTCAATCATTCCAGGTTATGGGAAGACAACAAAGCATTATTAAGGATGATGTGAAAAGGGGTGAAGGCAAATGTATTATGAGAGGTGGAAACCAAATAGAATGATGGTAGATGATGGAGTGAAGATTGACTACATATGGCACCTATTTGCCAAGATTTCACAATGGTACTTATCCAAAGCACCACCAAAGTGGTTTTCACTATTGGATGAATTATTTCTCTTTACTATTTTCACGATTTTTAGATTTTTTTGGTGTCACCAAGACGCTTGTTTGCTAGATTTTCATCAAGGTGATGATTTTTTATGTTTTTCAATTTTTTTGTATTTTTCAAGGTTTCGACATGGTTGTTTGAAGCTAGGTGTAGAATTTGCACAAGTGAAAAATATTGATAGGCTCTGACAGTGGTTCATCTTTCAAAGTTGAATGCTGATAAGATCTCAATCCTTAGACTATCATGACAATGTAGGGACCCAACCAATTAGATTCAAATTTTCTTGGCTTCTCTCGCTTTGCTTGATTCTTAGGGAGCTTCTCCATTAAAACTAGGTCACCAATGTCAAAATGTTGGACCAAGACCTCTTTTTGTAGCTATGACAAAGATGAGTTTGATAAGCTTGCAAATAGAACAAAGCATTTTGTTTCCATTCATCTAACATTTCCAACTCATGCAATCTAGATATAGAATATTCTTCACCATCAATCTGCCCTTGCATGGATACCCTCAGGGAAGGCAACACAACCTCACTAGGTAGGATGGCCTAAGAATTAAAGACTAAGGAATATGGTGTCACTCTCGTGGGGGTATAGATATTGGTGTGGTAGGCCCATAAGGCAGGATTGAGTTGAAGGTGCCAGTCATGACCAACATCATTAACGATCTTTTTGAGGATTTTGATAATAGTTTTGTTAGACATCTCAACTTGGCCATTACCTTGTGGATAGTATGGGGTGGCAAAGTGATGTTGCATATGGAATTGATCACATAGCTAGTAAACATATTGGTTCGTAAAGGGACAACTGTTGTCAGTGATAAGGGATTGTGGGACACCATACGGACAAATGATGTAGTTGAGGATGAATTTTGATATTTGTTTGCTTGTAGTGTATGTCATGGGAATAGCTTCAAATCATTTGGTAAAGTATTTGTTCATTGTGATAATGAATTTATGGTCATTGGATGAGGTGGATGGATTTTACCTATGAGGTCAAGTCCCCATTGGGTGAAGGGCCATGGTGATGTGATTGGCTAAAGTTCTTGAGTTGGTGCATGTATAAGGTCTCCATGAATCTAACACTATCAAAATTTCTTTAAAAAGTCGTATGAATCACGTTCCATCATGGGCCTATAGTATCCTACACACATGATCTTCTTAGCTAGAGTTGGACCACTAGAGTGGGCTCCACATATACCCTCATGCACCTCTCATAAGGTTGTTTGTGCTTCATCAATATTGAGAAATCGTAGGAGGTTGTTGTCTAGGCTTTGGCAGTAAAGAGTGTCACCAATGATGGAAAATATAGAAGTCTTTTGAATGAAGGTATTGCATTGATTGGTTGATAGGTTGGGGGGAATGATTTGGTCATGTAAGTATTCATATACATCTTGGTACCAAGGGGAATTAGCACCAACAAGTTCACACACCATCTCATACTTAGGCATGTCGAAGGTGGGGATCAACAATTGTTCTACCAAGAACTCATATTATGGCACATTATCTAGAATATACAAGAGAGAACCAATTGTTTCCATTGTGTTGACTTCTTTGCTTTGAATGTGAGGGACCTACAAAATGACGATGTTGTCAAAATATTGCTTGAGACTATCAACCATCCATTTATGAGTAAGCTTTTCATCCTTTGTGTCATAATCATCATTGACTTGTCAAATTACCAACTGGTAATTGCCATACACTTGATGACTCTTGATTTTCCATTTGACAACCATGTGAAGTCTCATGAGAAGTACTTTATACTCTGTTATGTTATTGGTACAAGAGAAAGCGATTCTGAAAGAATTGGGTATTGTATATCCTTGAGGGGTGACAAACAATAATCTTGCTCTTGAACCATGACTTGTGTGACTTCCATCAAAATATAGCTTCCATGTAGAGCACATTTTTAGTGTGAATATAGATTCATCGAGGAAATCTGAAACCAATGGATGATGTACTTTAGTTGGTGCATCTGTGAGTTGGTCAGTTGTGACTTGTCCTTTTATGGATTTTCGTTCAACATTTTGAATGTCATACTCACTTAGTATCATTACCCACTTGGCTAGTCATCTTGTCAAATTTTTTTTGTTGAGAAGATACTTCAATGGATATATTTTGGTGATGATCTTTTTCTAATGGTTCAACATGTAATGCCTAAGTCTTTGAGTGGTGCACAATAGGAACATTCAATAAGAATGTAGTTAAGCTCATATCCTACTAGTGTATGACTAATATAATAGATTGCTCTTTCTCTGCCTTCATCATCATTTTGTGCAAGTAATGCCCCCAGTGCTAATTTAGTTGTTGATATGTAGAGTATGAGATGTCTTTCGTCAATGGGAGGTATTAAGATTGGTGGTGTTAATAGGTAATCCTTTATCTATTGGAAAGCTTCTTGACACTTTTCTGTCCACATGAATGACACTCCTTTTCTCAGCAGGTGTTGAAATGGTTAATATTTGTCTGCTAGTTGTGTGATGAATCTTTGCATGGAATGGAGTCTTCCTTTGAGTGTAGCTGACATGTTTGTGGGTGGTGGCATAACTATGATAGCTTTGAATTTGGAAGGGTCGACTTTAATTCCTCTTCTAGAAAATGATGTAGCCTGGGAGCTTTCCTAATGTCACCCCAAGTACACATTTCTTTGGATTTAACCATACTTTATACTCTTCCAATCTGTTGAAAATTTTGTCTAGCACTCGCAAATGGTCACTTCTTGTCAATGATCTGGCCCATGAGCCATCCACATAACACTCCATGAGAGTGTACATGAGGTCATGAAATATTGTTGTCATGGCCTGTCGATATGTAGCCCCAACGTTTTTCAATCCAAAAGGCATTCCATTCCAATAGTATGGTCCCCACGGACATGTGATGGATGTCTTGTGCTGATCTTTAGGAGCTATTTTGATTTGATTGTATCCTAAGAAACCATCCATGAGGGATAATATTTTTTAGCATGTTGTTAAGTCCACAATGATGTCAATGTTTGGTAGGGGAAGTCATCGTTCAGGCATGCCTTGTTCAAGTCTCAAAAATTGGTACATGTAGATTCCTCTTGTTGGCTTTGTCATTGGAACTAGATTAGAGATCTATTTTGCATAGTTGATAAATTGAATGAAGCCAACATCTAATAATTTCTTTAGCTCAACTTTGACCAATAAGGCAATTTGTGGATGCATTTTTTTGAGTTTTTGCTTCACTGGTTTAGTGTCGAGAAATAATGGCAAGTGGTGAAAAACCAATTTAGGAACTAGCCCAAGCATGCAAGTGTAAGACCAAGCAAAGTTGATTTGTCTTTTTGTGAAGAAGACATGAAATTTTGATTATTTTGTTTTTGTCAATAATGCTGCAAAGTGAATGAACTAGAAATTTTCATCCATACTTGTGTTGACTTCCATAGTATTTTCCATTAATATAGGTGATTTCTCTTGGTTTATGGGAAGTTATTGGAGATTTTAGGAAAAATAATAGAAGCAAGAAAATAATTCAATTCATAATATCGTGCTTCCTCATTATTTCTTTCATTCAAATACAATACATATTTATAGGATTGGACTCTCCTATTTTTTCGGAGAAATCCTATGACAACTCTCTAATATAGATGAGTTATTTTTAATAACTCATAATACAAACAAATAGTCGTACTGACAAACCTAAAAAATAATGGAATATTAAACCACCTATAATTATGTGAGTTGTTATTACAATTCGCTACTTACACACCATTATTTTTAATGCATGTGAACACTAATTCCCAACACCACCCTTCTTTGTGAACATGTTAGAAACTCACCCTTCATCTACAATAATGCATCCACATTGGCAAGTCCAAGTGACTCATGACAGTAAAGAAGGCTCTCTGCTCCATGTGGTTTTAAATAGGCTTACCATAAAACTTGATGAGCAGGTTACTCCACCATCTTTTCCACCTCGTGTGGTTTACTATATTCCCACAAACCCTTTCCAAGATCCATGAACTGCATTTGCATTGGTGATTTTGTTGGCCACTATGTAACTACATTAGGGAATAAATCCACACAAATTTAAAAACCCCATACTAGAAGCGTTTCACATCCCATTCCATAAGAACATAATGTTCTTAATTGTAGTCACTATTACTTCGTTTGCCACTCGATCTCAAACAACATAGACAACCACCACTGCCACTAGAAGCTTCCCTTGAATTTAGTCATTTTGGCACAAAATGGGAATGAAACATTGGTTATTATTCCCCCCCACAATGTGAAATTTCCATTTATTCACACAACCAAGAACATTGAAAAGTAAATCATATCAAGCTGCATACTACTGTTTGGATCTTGTTGTCTAGATCTTGCTGCACATGATCACCATTGTCAATTAATGTATTCACTTACCGATCATATTCTAACAAAGTATGGTAGTTAGAGGATCACCACAGTCATAGGTCCTCTATAGTCATTTTCTCTCCAATACAATCATTTTTCAGCATTCAAACACCAAATTGAAAAGCTAAAAAAAACACACACTACATATTGTACATTTGTCACCATATCATGTGTGTGGCCCCATCCTTGGTGACTGATGAGAGGTCACTTATTGACCTCCAACCTCCTGCGCCTCTTTCCTCCAATATGTTGGCTACTTAGCATATTTGACTTTTGAGGCTCAATTTTTAAATGCTTCCACAAGATGGATGTCGTGCACAAGCGATAATGCATCCATTTACAATTGAAGCAATTTTTATATAGATTTTTTCTGACATGACAATAGACCTTACTCTAAAAAAAACACAATTTGAATTTTATACAATACTTATATACTATGAGATAAAATACATTTTTAAAGACTAATAAGATATTTTAAGACACTAAACTAAAAATAACTAAACAATAAATTATAATAATCAGATAACACTAACACTATAAATTTAACTTCAATCTAAGAACATCTTGTATAAGATGCATATGACACCTAACACATCATGAACCATCACATATTACCCTTCAAGAGAAACCGCAACATCTTGTGGTCCTCAAATTTGGTGACAAACAACAAAGAACCCTAACATATCCAACTATCATGAAAGAAGGCGAGCCACAAAGATAGAAGTTGCTTGGAAAGATAAAAAAAATGTGTCACTTCTAGTATACCATGTTGTTGATGAAGGTGCATGATGCAACCCTATTTTCAATGATACCATGCACCATATGACTTTCTTCCAAATTGTCTTATTGCAACGATTGAATCTTCTATCACACTATTGAAGATGGATGACCAGAACAACAAAACATGAGCGCTATGAAGAACATCTTTAAACTACTATTGTGCAGGGCGACAAACAACTCATCTTGTGGAAAACTAGATCTCTACCTCCCAAGATTGTCCTAGGAGGATGGAGTAGACCAGATAACAATAGCAACAATAACTTCTTCATATGCAAAAATAGTGAGCAATGCTAACAATCTATTAATAGATTTCTCCAATTCCTAAATCTAAACAACACATGTAATATAAGCACCTTAACACCAATTTGTGATGCGTTCCAATCATTCCAAGAAATATGACCTTCTAGATATAGATAAGAAGCTTTATATTTGGGAGTTGTGTGCCTTTCCAGCATTAGTGCGATATACCTCCTAATGCTCTATGAAAATGATCTTTGGTAGAAAACTTAGCAAATTTCAAGAAGAATATCCTCTGAATTCAATGATCAAAAATCCATTTCAATCCTTCTTTGGAATATTAGTACCGTGGGGTAGCATATGGGTGACTAGGACTCCTTTGCCAAGGCTTCTGAAGACTATGCAATATAAAATATAAGTCATATCCATTCAGCTTATCTACCAAAAAATTTCACCATATCTACCTAATTAACTCCTCAAACACTATTGCAAGTTTTCGTACAAACTTCAACAAGGAACTTCAGGTCAATACTAATCTCAAATCAATAAGACCAACTAAAGGATGACCCTCCTCACAAATCTACTAACGACACCAAGATTTTAGTGATGAGATAACAAGTCACTAGCAATAATCAATCTACTCCCTTATAGCCAACATTCTCTCTTCCTCAAAAAATAATAGGCATAAAAATTCCTTTAATCATGGCTCTGATACCATATTGGAGATTTTAGGAAAAATAATAGAAGCAAGCAAATAATTCAATTCATAATATCGTGCTTCCTCATTATTTCTTTCATTCAAATACAATACATATTTATAGGATTGGACTCTCCTATTTTGTCAGAGAGATCCTATAAAAACTCTCTAATATAGATGTTCTATTTTAATAACTCATAATACAAACAAATAGTCATACTAACAAACCTAACAAATAATGGAATATTAAACCACCTATAATTATGTGAGTTGTTATTACAACTCACTTTACTTTACACACCACATTATTATTTTAATGCATGTGAACACTAATTGCCAATAGAAGTAAGTACAACCCTCCATCCTTGGGTGCCTCAAAGAGGTTTTCACCCTTGGATGCATCCTTTCTTTTCACTTTTTCATGATCTAGAGGTGCCTTGCAGTTTTCACCTAGAGACCTTTTTTTTTTGTTTTGTCATCTTCACTTTTGCGACTGGAGGTGTGGGTAGACTCCCCAAAGTATGTTGTGTTATCCAAGTCTTTGGTAAAACCAATTTTATGATCTCCACTTGGACTTCCTCCACATAATCCCATGAACTCAATGATAGCTTGATCATTTTCAAGTACATCTAAGATGGGTGATCCTTGTTGATCCCAATCTATCAATTATGGGTACACTAAGGGCATACCATCATTAGTAAATTGTCAAGGTTCAATGAATGGGTGGATAGGGTGAAAATGAAAGTCTTGTTAGGATCCCAAAAGGAATCAATCCAAGATTTTCCTTTAGTCGAGGGATCAGTTAGGTCAAGCTCTTTGAATGTCTCGGCTAGATCATAATTGTTGGATGTGTAAGTGTACCACTCCCATTCTTTGGAGTCAATCTCAGCATGGGAATCCTTAGATGTCTTGATATCCTTTGAAGCAATCAATTCCTTAGTCAAAAGCACCTTAGTATTAGAAGCCTTCACTTTTAGTGATGAAAACCCTAGTCCTAAGTTCTTTGGTCATGCAAATGGTAGCAAAGGTTTCGTCATCCCATTATTGTGCAAGCCAAGTCCATTGTGACCATCATAACCTTTGCCTCTCATGATTTTGAAACCTTTTCCATATTGTTTGGTTGGGAGTTTCTTAGGTTTGATGTCCTCTTCTTCTTGATATAACCATGTGGACACATCTTCTTTATTGATGGCTTCCTTACTTAGTTCTCCCCATTTCATGAAATTTTTTGTGGGAGATACTCGAGTAGTGGCCTTAGGTTCTCTCTTGACTGCTAGTAGTTTACCATATTCCTTAGGATATGTAATTTTAATAACACAATAGGATGTCTTTATATGATACTCTCCACACCCCTTATCTTGGACCTATATTTTGGGATCAAATGATGGAGTTTTGGAAGTGGATGCTTTGCTTAAAGTGGAGGGGTCAATATAATGGGATGATGTAGATGATGAAGCTTCCTGATTTATTGACACTTGTTGTTCAGGTGTTCCTCTTAGGTTGTTACAATACTCAAAAGAATCAAGATCACCAGCTATTATGATTTTGATACTATTGTAGGGAAACTTCAAGCATTGATGGTAGGTGGATGGGACAAGCGTCATAGCATGGATCCATGGTCATCCAAGGAGGAGATTATATGGCAGATCTAGGTCCAAGACTGCGAATGTGATATTCAATATTATAGGCCCAACTCTGATCAGTATTGTTATGACACCCTTGGAAGAATGCTCTTCATCATTAAATAGGATTTTATGATAATAATTTTTGTTGTGTCCACACAAAATTCAAAGAAACCTAATGCCTTAACTAGTTTAAGGATACAAATATTCAATCATGCTCCACCGTCTACCAAGGCTCGTCTGATTTTATGTTTATGAACATAGAATTATAGGTGCAAGGGGTCATTATGATTGGACTTTTGAAATGAATAATCATGGTCTAAAAAGTAACATGGTGGGTGTTAGATAAGTAGCCCACCATTTCCTAGAATCAATTGACATCAAGGTTAGTAGGTACAAAAATGTCTTGCAATTCCTTGTCTAGAACAACTCTATGTTCGAGGGATATACAAAGTAACTCAAGGATGGATATTTGAGCAGATCCCCAAATAGTATAATAGGTTATATTGAGACTTTTGTTGTTGTTTAGGGGGATCACCTTGTAGGGTCACCTTGTTTTTGCGTGTGTTTATTGCACATTTTGGTAGCTTCTTAATGGTGATGGTATTGACATAGTCATTTGTGGCTTGGATATGATTTATGGTAGTACATTCATGAGCTAAATTGGTATAGTTGATATGGTTATTGGTATTTGAACTCAAACTAGAGGGCTTTCCTATCCCATGGTCATGCAATGGATTCTTAAAGACTGTGTGATCACTATTAGAGGTCAATTGTTGACTATCCACTTCTATGAAACCATTTTCGATTAGGTCCTAGATTATGTTCTTAAGTTGTAGATACATGATGAAGTTGAGTTTCCTTTGATACAATGATAATCGTAGAAGGAATTTTCATCCCACCATGAAGGTTTAAATTTCCCTAGATCATAGTGTTTTGGATCTAGAAATTGAATGATCTTTGATTGCAAAAGTTGTTTTATGATGGATTCAATTGGTTCCCCTAAGGGAGTATACTTGTGGCTTGTTGGGAATTTTATTTGAGGTCTTTGTTCTTGGTTATTTTGAAGGGAATTTGTTGTTTGCTCAAGGACAAGTGGTGGGTTGTTTGATGTATTAGGTCATTTAAGTGTGAGTGTAGGACCAATATGTATTGCCTTTGCATCAACAACTCTATCATTTGTGACATTCCTATTGCAAGCCCAATATTTACTTTTGTTATTTGAGGTGCCTTTGGAATTTTTATTTTTGTTGAATATTTTTTGTCCCCCTTTCACAATGAGGGCCTTCTCAAGTATGGTGCCTTTTTCCACTAGGTCAGCAAATGTGGTACTACAATGGGCTTGCAATTGATATTTTAGGTTCGTGGTCAAAATTTCTACAAACATGACAACCCTTTATTTGTCAAGAATCTCAATAGGGCATTGACTAGCCATAATCCTCCATTGTTGGAAGAATGTTATGAATGACTCGCCTTCTTCTTGTTTTATATGACATAATGTGGCTATGGTAATGCCATTTTCGATGTTATAGGCAGAGTGAGTTAGAAATTTGTCGGCTAGTTCCTCCCATGTTCTTATGTCTGTAGGTAAATGGGAAAACCATTTGAGTGCTTGTCCTATGAGACTCTTAGGGAATAATCTCATAAGGTATGTTTGTTCATTTGAATGCAATGTCTATTAAAGTAGTGTGAAACTCCCTTGCATATTCAATGGGATTCCTTTCCTCTATACTTTGGAAAATTCGGCATGACATATTTAGGAGGAAATGGAGGCATATACAAGCATCTATCAAAGGGGTATGGACATAACTCTTGTGCTGAGTAAGTATTTTTTGTTGATATTTGCATGTTTTCTACCTTTTTTTTGTAAGGAAATCATTTGGTTGGCTAAGACATCAACTTGAGTGAGGGATGTGTCCACTACATTTGCAACTACATTATGATATGGGCCCATGTTTGTGTTTTGCAATCCAATATTTTGGTTGGATGAATTGGAATTGATTCTAGGTATGTATGATGTGTTTTGATTTAGGATGTGATGAGTGAATGATGAAATTTTTGTTTTGATATGTGGTGTGAAAGTTGGAATTTGAGTTTGGATATGTGAGGTGAAAGTTAGGATGTGTGAGGTGTTCATATTGAGTTGCATTTGGAATGGGTTTGAGCTAGTGTGACCTTGTGTGTTTTGGTTGCTATATTGTTGGAATGGCCCTTGTGTGTTGGTTTGTTGGGGAATGCTTGTATTAGGAACTTGTGATGTGTTGGTTTTTGAAGTGTTCGTTGGTATCTTGGGTCCATGGATATGAATCTTTTGTATTTTGTTTCTACCAAATGGAAAATAATGAGATGATGATGTATTCATGGAATGAGATGAACCAATGGATTAAATGTATTGCTAAAGGGTTGTATCATAGCTTAAATGGATTAAATGTATTGCTAATGGGTTGTGTTGAAATATGCGGTGAGTATTGTGTGGAACGGGTGACATTGTGGCAGCAGGTCTCTCCATAGATCTCTATTCACCAAGGTTGAAAATGCATAAATGAGCTAGATTTACCACCCAATTTCTATTTATACCCCTCCATATTAGGGTTAGGGTTAGAGTTTTTACTGGTTGCACTTGTTGAAGGGTCCTGAAGGCTAATATCATCACCCTGAAGGTCCTGAAAATCAATCCTTTTGCTACAAAGCATTGTCTATTGTCAAATTAGCTTATTAGAATGATTTTCAAAATTTTCATTTTTTTTGGAAATTTGTAAAAAAAAATTGAGGGGGCATGGGTCCATCCTATTTAAACTGGGGAAATTTTTTGAACTAAGTTTCTTTGACACGACACAATAAACTACATTGTATCAAAGATGGGCAAAATGTAGACACTAAAAATTGTCCTAGGCCTGCGAACACTATTTTTCTTCATCAATCCCCCTTTCTTCCATTATAATTAAATAATTTTAATTATTTGATTATGGTCTAATGTCATATTTCCTCTATTAACTAAATAATTTTAATTATTTAATTAATTCATTACTTTCTTTTATTTCTTTATTTTGATTAATTGAATAAATTTTATTTATTATTTAATTATGTCACTAATGTCCCCTTTCCTCTATAATTAAATAAATTTTATTTATTTAATTATTATCATCTTTCTACTATGATTAAATAATTATTTCAATTATTTAATTATTTATTAGCCTTTTCTTCCATAAATTAAATAAATTTTATTTATTTCATGACTTACTAATTTGTCCCTTTTTCCCACTTTTGGATTAAATCATTATTTAATTGAGAAGTCAACTTTCCCACTTCTATAGTTAAATAATGATTTCATTATTTAATTATTCACTTTCCCTTCTAAATTAAACAATATTATAATTATTTAAATTCCTTCAACGACTTCTTTTTTGTTCCATCCTCTTTATCCATTGCAATCTTATCTCTTCATGTCTCATTCAATTTCCACATTTGATTGAATTATTTTGTAATTTATCATTATCATCATAAATACTGTGAGTATCAAAATATATCAAAATGTATCTCAACCATTCATCCTTATCTTTTCCCTAACTTTTCCCTAACCCTATTTCATACTACAACTTTCAATCTTGGCCATTGATTGACATGTCTTATTGGCTTTTCATCCTAGCCCTTCATTCCAATTTGGATTTCTATAAAAGAGACCTATCATTGTCATTTCAACCCTACATTCTACACACTACCTAGACTATTGTTGTTCAAGGAGACAAGTACAATCTTCAATATTTTGCTATCATTATCACTAGGCCTATTGTTGCATACTCAAAATCTGAGGGAAATCAAGCATATACAACAAGATGGACAAGGAAAATAGAGGTGAATCAACCCTGTCATAGAGATATTAGTAATATTGCTTCATGTTTTTATGTTTCTATGTTGGATTGTGCTTCATTGTTGGTTTAGGGCTTAACGGTTTGAGTTTGATTCATATATGACCTTAACCTAGATTTTACCCTATTCTATAGTAGGATTAGGAAAGACCTTATCCTTGAAACCTTACCACTCTTTTGTGCAAGGATATATTTGGAAATGAATAGTTGATGCCACCATGGTGAATGGATAAGTATTGAAGTTGACACTTTTAAGCTACATGGAAGGTTCTCAATTGTCCAAGTTGGTAGTTGATGTGAACAAAAAAAAAATTGTTGTGCCCAAGTTTGAGATTTTACAATACAAGATCCAATGGAGAGGGAGAGATAAGAAGCTAACCCCTCTCTCTCCCATAACAACCATTTTTACATATTCAAGAATCAAGTTAAAATGGAAGAAACACTCAACACATCAACATACAAATCTAATATTATTTACCATACATACTCCAAATCCTAAGTATGCAATTTGATAAAGATGCCTACATTTATTAAATCATTGAGTCATTTGATAAAAAAATGATGAAGACCAAAGTTATCTCATTTCTAAGCTCCTCTCCTCAAACCCACATCCACTAAATCTTTCACTTTTCCTTCTTCCTCATCCAAAGTTTTCTTACCTCTCCACTTAAAAACAAAAATGAAAAAAGAATTGAAGTAAAAATCCTCTCTTCCATTCTCTTGAATTAAATAAATAGAAAGAATTAATCATAACTTCCTAACAACCAACCTAAAGATGGGATGGGGTGGTGACACCTCACTCAACCTCCTCTTAACTACCTTCAAATTTCATCACTCATAAAATAGTGAATTTGGAGGTTAGAAAAGACATGCTCAAATAACTTAACCATTCCAAAATGCTCCTAACTAATAGTCCTGTGACTTAGGTATTAAAAATTGACTAAATAAAGGAAAAATACCCACATAAATCCAATTTAAAGCCTCACTAAAATAAATTCAAAATTAAATATTTGAATGACCACTCCCTTCATGATAGGGTAGGGTTGGATGGAAACAATTACTGCTCCATGCCTTGGATCTTATTTGGAAAGACCCCTATGGTGTCACACTTCACCACCTTGACCTATAGGACCTACTGTTTATGTAGTTTCCCCTGGTTCATCTTGCCAACCCTACTACCATTCCATACAATCATCCAACCAAACTTGGTGCCTTAGTTCTAGCTCTTCCTTAGCCTTTAATTCTGCCCTAAAGGCTATCACTACCTCAACACTCAACTAGGTACTGCAGGGGTGTAGAGATGTTTTCATTAGCTTCAAACCATCCTCCTAGGGTTACTGAAGGTTCTTCCAAACACCACTTCTCCATCGCTTCCACCAAACCCTCATTTAGGGTTAGAAAGGCTACTAGCCCTTGAGCCCCAATTAGGCCTCTTTCTCCGAGAAAATGGGCTTAATCTCCAATCTTTCTAAAGAACATTCCAAACTTCCTTTGGGGATCCTGGTTCTTTTTCCTACCTCTCAAAAAAAATTTAGGTTATAGACCCTCACTGTCAGTACATAGGCGTAATCCACATTTTTCAAGAATTAGGGCTTTTTAGGCCATTTCTTGACCACACAATGAACTGTCAGCTTATTTCAATCACCAAATGGGTTGGTGAAACCTCTTCCTTCATGCCAAGCCTTTGTAAGGCATCTATCTGCCTCTCCACACCGTGACTTGACAGGGAAAGGTCAACCCCTGCAAACCAAGTGCTTTGTTCACACTGTCTTTCCTAACCGGGCACTGTCAAGCTCGCGTAGGAGAAGACTTTCTGCATGATACTTTGACTCCTACAGACTCCTAACCCTAACCTATTTACAGACATGGAGCTTAGCCACATTTCCCACAAGCCCATACTTTGGATACAATGGTAATGTGAGCTAAAACCCCATTTGTCACAGTCTAACAGTCAGAACAACAATTAAAAAAAGAACAAGGTATTTACAAGAAATCTTGGAAATGGATAACCTACTATCTACTATTCCAAATAATGCTTGAAAGAAAATTGCACTACATTATAAGCTATACAAATTGTCAAGATCAATCCATTAATCTACTAATTCAAAAACAGGAACAAAAACAGGAAATGCATAGACAAAATATCACTATTTTCTTGATTTCAAACTAATTACAAACTCCAATGATTCCAACCTCAATTCCAAGTCGAGGTCCACCTTTTAAAGGTTCATAAAGTGGTTACTTCTCCCCTTGGTCGGACATAACCACCACATTAGGCCAAAATTGCACAAATGCAACATTTTGGGCTTTATTTCCAATTCCTAGAGAATCCTAGTGGAAACAAGTTGCTAAACTCATCCATTCTACCATGAGCTACTGATCAACCTTCCTCCTAACATATTCTAACACCTCTAACTCAAAATCTAAATGGTCAACATGACCTTAAAACATTAAAACCACAAAATTTCATCCTAGGCTCACAAATTTTCCTAGTGCTACCTAATGCCTCCTAGGTGCTCCTGCACCATTCTCCCCCTCTCAGCCCAAACACTAAGTAATGGAAGGAGAGATCAATGATAGGTCAATACCAAACTTCTTGAACTGATCTTCTTGTACCCATGTGGCTTCTGATTCATGCTTGTTCTTCCACTTGATAAGGTGCTCCATGTACACCTTATGCCTTGTAGACTTTTGCACTCTTGACTCCAAGATTCATTCTGCTTGTTGCTTGTCTGGAGTAGGTAGGGGTATGTTGCTTACATCCTTGAAGATTTCCCTGTCGTTCTGATCTAAATCATTGACTGATCCCTTATATTTGATCAAATCAGCTACATTAAACACTTGTGAAATTCCTAAATCTGTAGGTAACTCCACCTTGTATGCATTTTGCCCATACTTGGCTAACACCTTGCATGGTCCCACTCTCTTCATCTACAACTTGGTTGATGTACCCTTCTGTAACCTTGGTTTGTTGAGGTGGACCATGACATAGTCTCCAACTGCAAATTGTACATCTTTCCTTGACAAATTTGCCTTCTCCTTCAACTTTTGTGTAGCCTCGGTGACTATCTTCTTTACCTGCTCCTGAATCTCTTTCATGGTCTGAGTGAAGTCCTCTGCATGTCCACTCCTATTCTCCATAGCTCCTAGATCTCTAAGCTCACATATTCCTCTTGGGTGCATCCCATACACTATTTCAAAAGGGCTTTTCCCTGTAGTCCGGTTCGCACTGTCATTGTATGCATACTCAGCTTGTGAGATAACCATGTCCCATGTTTGTCCATATTCTTTAGTGAGGCACCTAAGAAGATTACCTAACACCCTATTAACCACCTCTGTTTTCCCATCGGTTTGAGGATGGTAAGCTATTCCAAAATATAAATTGGTACCTAATCTGCTCCATAGAGTTTTCCAAAAGTGACTCACAAACTTCACATCTCTGTCTGATACAATGCTTAAAGGAAAGCCATGGATCCTTACCACTTCCTTGAAGCAAAGATGAGCTATGTAGCTAGCATCATGAGTAGTTTTGCAGGGAATAAAATGACTCATTTTGCTAAATCTATCTACCACTACATAAACACTATCATAGCCTGCCTTGGTCTTAGGGAGTCCTACCACAAAATCCATGCTCACACACTCCCATGGTCTGTTCAGAATGGGTAGGGGTTGATATAAACCGGCATTACTATCTCCTCCCTTAGCTTTCATACACACCACACATTGCTCCACATATTTTTTGACATCTCTTGCCAACTTAGGCCAATAGTAGAACCTCTGCACTAGTTCCAATGTCTTGTTGATGCCAAAATGTCCACTAAGACTGCCATTATGCTTCTCTTGAATGAGGTTTTCTCTCATTGATCCTCTTGGAACACACAACTGATTTCCTTTGAACAATAAACCACTTTGCAAAGTATACTTAGAGTATTGGCTATGAAAATGATTCTCAAAGTCTAAACATACCTTGTAGGCCTCTAAAAAGTCTTCATCTTCCCCATAGAGATCCTTGAAACTCTCTATGCCAATGCTCTTGATCTGTATCTCTTGCACTGTCAACAATCTCCTGCTTAGTGCATCTGCCGCCTTGTTCAACTGTCCCTTCTTATGCTTAATGGTAAAAGTAAAATCTTGGATGTATTCCATCCATTTCAAATGCCTATTACTCAACTTCTCTTGAGTGTTGATATAGCTAAGTGCTTGATTGTCAGTAAACACCACAAACTCTTTGGGTAGGAGATAATGCCTCCACTTCCTAAGTGATTGCACTAAAGCATATAGTTCTAGGTCATAGGTAGAGTACTTTTCCTTAGCTTCATTGAGCTTTTCACTAAAAAATGCTATAGGCCTGCCTTCTTGACTTAGCACTCCTCCTACTGCAACTCCACTAGCATCACATTCCACAGTAAACAACTTGCCCATTGAAGCCGTGCAAGAATAGGTTGAGTTGCCACTTCTTGTTTCAGTTTCTCAAAACCTTTCTCGACTTCTTGAGTCCACTTAAATTTAGTCTTTGGCCTCCTTTGATTGTATCTAGGAATTTGAGATTGCATATGCCACTAAAAGTTCCTTATGAATTTTCTATAAAATTGAGCCAATCCATGAAAACTTCTTACCTCTGTCCCTGTGGTTGGTGTAGGCCAGTTTAGGATAGCTTCCACCTTGCTTGTATCCATCTTCAATGATCCTTTGGACACTAGAAAACCCAAATATACAAGCTCTTGCTTAAAGAACTCACACTTCTCTAGATTGATTGCCAACTTCTCCTCTTGCAACCTTCTAAGAACCAACTCCACATGTTTTAAATGCTCTTCTGCTGTCTTGTTGAATATGAGGATGTCATCAAGGTATACCACCATAAATATCCTTGTAAAGTCTTTAAGCACTTCATTCATGAGCCTCATGAATGTGCTAGGGGCATTAGAGAGGCCAAATGGCATCACTCTCCACTCATACAGCCCATCATTTGTCTTAAAGGCTATTTTCCACTCATCTCCATCGCCAGTTCTGTCGATGTGGTATCACGGCTCTTGAGATCCAACTTGGTGAAATCTTGAGCTCCTCCAAGACAATCCATCAAGTCCTCGATTCTAGGAATAGGGAACCTATACCTGATTGTGATTCTATTTATTTCCCTAGAATCAGTGCATAGTCTCCACTTGCCTCCTTTCTTGGTTGCTAAGACCACTGGTACTGCACATGGGCTGATGCTCTTCCTAATCAATCCTTGATCTAACAACTCCTGCACTTGCCTAGCTACCTCTAGGTTTTGATCAGGTGTAAGCTTATAAGCTGCTTTGTTTGGTAATGAAGCCCCTAGTATGAAGTCAATTTGATGACTAATGGCTCTCTTTGGAGGTAAAGTTGCAAGTGTCCCATCACTAACTATGCTCTTGTACCTTTCAAGTAACTTTTGGACTGCTTCTGTTATGACTGTTTTCTCAGTCTTGTTCTCTTCTTTAGGTTGCAACATAACCACATATCCTTCACCTCCTTGATGTAGGTTGTTAAGGAACTCCTTACCACTGCTCAACAAGACACTAGGTGTCTTTGACTGTCCTTCTTCCTCATCTGTCAGTGACTGCAATTGAAATGTCTTTCCATCCTTCTTGAACGAGATAGTATTTTCCTTTCCATCATAGATGGCACCTCTGTCATACTGCCATGGTCTTCCCAATAGTAGATGGCATGCATCCATGGGTAACACATCACAAATTAACTTATCCTTGTACCCTCCAATGGAGAACTCCACCATTGTCTGCTCATTGACAAGAACACTTTGTCCTTTGTTCAACCATGTCACCTTGTAGGGATTGGAGTGGGGTACTTTCTCTAATTTCAACTTCCTCACTGCCTCCTCTGAGATTATGTTGTCAGTAGACCCTGAATCCACTATAACCTTGCACACCTTCCCAAGTATCTTGCATCTTACCCTAAATAAGGCTCTTCTCTATTTTGGCTCTTCCTTGACCGGTTGTCTGATCAAAACTCTATTGAACATCAGATTCTCCCCTACTTCTAATTCAATGTGATTGACCTATGGTGATTTGACACTCATGTTGTCCTCTTGTGCATATGCCACTCTCTTCTCAGTGCTTGAAGAAGATGCTTTCTTTGGGCACCTATAAGCAGGATGACCTACTTGTCCACAATGGTAACACTTCATATTAGCAAAGTAAGAATTGCTCCTGCCTGCTCCTCTTCCTCTACTTGAACCTCCTTGAGGTCCTCTACCTCTGTTATATCCTCCTCTAGAAGGTGTCTCACCTCCATGCTCTATGAGTTTAGACTCTCCTTGGTTTCTTTGTTCAGTCCCTCTACCTTGGTATCCACCTCTATGTCCTCTTTGATCTCTGCCTTTTCCTCTGCCCTTAGAAGCCTGTTCTTGTTTCCTCTTGCTTCTTTCCTCAATCTTTATAGCCAATTGATAGCATTGGTGTACTGTCTTGGGACTTAGAAGAGTCATCTCCTCTTGAATGTTCCACTTCAAACTGTTAAGGTATCTAGCCACCTTGAGACTCTCATCCTCTGTCACATTAGACCTCATACAAAGTTTTTGAAACTCCTCAGTGTAAGTGTTCACATCTTGGTCTCTTTGTCTCAAGCTCTATCTTTTCTTGTGTAATTGAATCTCATAATCATCTGGCATGTATGCTTCCCTCACTTTGGCAACCATTCCTTTCCAAGTTGAAATAGGTTGCTTGCCTTCCTTTTCCCTCTCTGTCTGAATGAACTTCCACCATGTCAAGGCAGAACCTCTTAGTCTTGATTTGGCCACCTTTACCTTCTGTGCCTCAGTGACCCCATCACATTCAAAATGGTTTTCCATACCCTCTATCCAATCCATGACTAGATCAGCTTCCATTTTTCCACTAAACAGTGGTATGCCTTCAAGTGCTTTTCCACTCAAAGCCTTCAATGCCTTCAAGAATGCTCTTCTTTCAAAATAGGGTCAGGTTCAGGGGTCTTTTCTTCCTCTACAACCTCTTCTTCCTTTGGTACCCTTCCTTCAAATTGCATGCTCCTCACTGCTTGCTCAAGTTGGGCTATTCTTTCCCTCAATAGTCTATTGTCTTCCTCCTGCTCTTCAACCATCTTGGCCAATTTTGCATTTGTCACCATGATGGAAGAATCACTAGACTCAATCTCAGACATACAAGATTCTTCCCAAATCTTTTGCTTGCTCTAATACCAATCGATAGGGTAGGGTTGGATGGAAACAATTACTGCTCCATGCCTTGGATCTTATTTGGAAAGACCCCTATGGTGTCACACTTCACCACCTTGACCTATAGGACCTACTGTTTATGTAGTTTCCCCTGGTTCATCTTGCCAACCCTACTACCATTCCATACAATCAGCCAACCAAACTTGGTGCCTTAGTTCTAGCTCTTCCTTAGCCTTTAATTCTACCCTAAAGGCCATCACTACCTCAACACTCAACTAGGTACTGCAGGGGTGTAGAGATGTTGTCATTAGCTTCAAACCATCCTCCTAGGGTTACTGAAGGTTCTTCCAAACTCCACTTCTCCATCGCTTCCACCAAACCCTCATTTAGGGTTAGAAAGGCTACTAGCCCTTGAGCCCCAATTAGGCCTCTTTCTCCGAGAAAATGGGCTTAATCTCCAATCTTTCTAAAGAACATCCCAAACTCCCTTTGGGTATCCTAGTTCATTTTCCTACCTCTCAAATATTTTTGAGGTTATAGACCCTCACTGTCCGTACACAGGCATAATCCACACTTTTCAAGAATTAGGGCTTTTTAGGCCATTTCCTGACCACATAGCGAACTGTTAGCTTATTTCAATCACCAAATGGGCTGGTGAAACCTCTTCCTTCATGCCAAGCCTTTGCAAGGCATCTATTTGCCTCTCCACACCGTGACTTGACAGGGAAAGGTCAACCCCTGCAAACCAAGTGCTTTGTTCACACTGTCTTTCCTAACTGGGCATTGTCAAGCTCGCCTAGGAGAAGACTTTCTACATGATACTTTGACTCCTACAGACCCCTAACCCTAACCTATTTACAGACATGGAGCTTAGCCACATTTCCCACAAGCCCATACTCTGGATAAAGTGGTAATGTGAGCTAAAACCCCATTTGTCACAGTCTAACAGTCAGAACAACAATTAAAGAAAGAACAAGGTATTTACAAGAAATCTTGGAAATGGATAACCTACTATCTACTGTTCCAAATAATGCTTGAAAGACAATTGCACTACATTCTAAGCTATACAAATTTTCAAGATCAATCCATTAATCTACTAATTCAAAAACAGGAACAAAAACAGGAAATGCACACACAAAATATCATTGTTTTCTTGATTTCAAACTAATTACAAACTCCAATGATTCCAACCTCAATTCCAAGTCGAGGTCCACCTTTTAAAGGTTCATAAAGTGGTTACTTCTCCCCTTGGTCGGACATAACCACCACATTAGGCCAAAATTGCACAAATGCAACATTTTGGGCTTTATTTCCAATTCCTAGTGAATCCTAGTGGAAACAAGTTGCTAAACTCATCCATTCTACCATGAGCTACTGATCAACCTTCCTCCTAACATATTCTAACACCTCTAACTCAAAATCTAAATGGTCAACATGACCTTAAAACATTAAAACCACAAAATTTCATCCTAGGCTCACAAATTTGCCTAGTGCTCCCTCCTAGGTGCTCCTGCACCACTTCACCTTACGACTCAATTAAAGAAAACACCATTAATTTCACACATGAAAATACATCAATTCCATATCTCTTACAAAAAAAAATCAGATCACGATACATAAAACCACACCACACTTGACCTTGGTCCCTCCAATGGACTATGGTTAGCTTCATGATTTAAACACAATTAGGGTTTTGCAAGAGACCTCCAATTTTTTCCATTGATAATGGAATCACGTGTACACTTGTGTACACTTGAAATGAAATCAACAAAATATATTTAAAATTTATTATTTGAGAAATGTTTAATTTAAATTTACTCAACAAATTAATAAAATTTCACTTTTCATATCACACATTCATCATTCTAATCCATCTAAAGTAGGTATTACTATTATTATCTCTATAATCAAATAAATGAACATTTCCTTAAACAAATAATCATACAAGTAACACAACTTAAACATCCACTTATGACTCGATCTTCAAATAATAGAATAACCCAGATACCTCTTATTAGAATCATTAAGAACATTGAGTCTTTCAACCTTAATTTGAACACATACATTATTGATACAATTAAAATACTTACTCATGATATATAAGCATCATGATAAAATAATGTAACCAAATAACATACCAAATCCTAGTATTATCATCATCACCACATGCAATTAAGCAATAAATTTACCCTGACCTTCATTTGATTAATTCATCTACTAAAGAGAATCCCACCAAAAGAATAATTATAGTCATAAAAGTATAGACCTTACACTCCCCTTCTCTTAGGTTGAACTTCCTCTTGGAAATCACTTAGGTTTAGGTAATTGATTTATTTATGATAAATTTCAAGTATGGTAACAATAAATTTTCTTCTACATATAAAATACCCTAAGAGATGAAAACAAGCTCTTCAATCAAATATTTTATCCATTAACCACAACCCAATAGTTCTAATTTTACCCACATATAACTCGCATATTAATACTATGACTATTTACAATTCCACACATGTATATGCAAGATCCACATTCATCATCATTTATCAATTTTACAATTCTATTCAACATTCAACAATAGACATGCTATTATGATCTCAATTCAAAACAAATTGCAAGAAAACACTCACTTCCTTTCATATATACCAATTTCTATCACTTGTTCATAGGTAGTCCACATCACATTAATTTCTACACAAATGCATATATCATAATTGACTCCACATGAATTGGATACTATGGGGATCACAAAATGGGATTTATGAGGAAGAATGGTGTCAGATACCACCAAATAACCATATGTTATATCACTTTAAGTTTTGAAATCTAAGATACCATCTAGTTGTAGAGTCACTGTGCCATCACTGAGTATCCATAGAATCATGAAAATTAGGAAAGATGGTCTTAAGGCCCCTTCCAAGGACCCCTCCATACATTTCCTAGTATCTTCCCCTTGTTTGTGTTAGGGTTTATCCTCCAAGAAGAAAGGTACACAAAGAGTCACTTACAAGATCTAGGAGAAAATGGATTATGACTGTCCCATACCGGTCCCATTTGCAACCCCCATCCTCACAATAAAAATTTCCTAACACATCTACACCCCCATGTGTGACCTGCTAGGGAACCCTCCTAGATATGGTAGTTTCAATTTTCACATTACACCACTTATTCTAGTAGTTACAAAAACATTAAGAAAGAAAGCCTCAAAACTAAGGAATGTAAAAACAAGATTCCAAAATAAAAATCCTTTTTTATAAAATAAAAAGTAGAAAATAAATCGAAGTGGCAACAATGTAACATCTCAACTTTAATCAAAACAAATTAATTAAGTCCTTGAGGAAAAATGACCATTGCAAAAAGTAAGACAAGCTAAATAGCTCAAAAGTACAACACTATTGACATCAAATTGAAGGAAAAACAATCATCAATAAATAAATAAATAAAGTAACAATAATACACCCTTTTTTTAAAATTGCACATTACATCCACTATGTGAATTTTCTAGAGCCATTGAAGGGGTTGAGGGGAATGGTGGTGTCAAACCACACATATATAAAATAACCAGGAAGATCATGGTGATTCCAAACCACATTAGGAATATAGTATAATGGTAGTCTCAAAACACAAAATAACAACATAGTAACCATGTCCTAAAGAACACACATAGTCCCACACAACCCATGATATGCTAACCGACATATCCATAAATCACATATCTAAAATATGCGACTTAAAAATATGTCTTTATGTCTTAATGTCTTATGATCTTGTCATCTAGCTTGGGGACAACTTGACTAGACTTGTCTTTTTTGTGACTATCCTACAACATAGTTTATAGCAGCCACAAGCCTATTCACTTGTCGTATGGACTCTAGCATTGCTAACCATACCTATCAACGTTGTCGTTTATTGAATCAGATTATGTCATGTCTTCGAATCTCATGTCTATTTTTTTCTTTTTTGCCTAATGTGTTTGTCTACAACTAACATGTTTGTGGTGAGATTGTGATCAACTTTGCAGGATGGAAGACCTGTGTCCTATTTTTTTTTTGGCTCAACTTCTCTAATACATATACTGGATTAAAGATTTTCATCCTCTCCATCTTGGTTATATTCTCTTCAATCTCTTTCTACTTTAGCTCACACATGTTTAGAATACATATGCTTGCTAAAGTATGGACAAAATGTAATATCATAAAATTGCACCCCATGCATTTCATATTACATAGTTCCCTCCCTTTAGCTTAATTAAAGACAATAATGTAAATTCCCCTTTTCGTTAGCTTCAAATTCATCCTTGACCCTTTTTAGTTTTCGATATTTGAGTGAATTTTTGTTGGGGACACTTCCATGACGCGTAGATGTCTGTGCATCATGTGAACGTCTTGACAAGATTCTTGGGTCTATGGCCATTGGGATGTTACACTTCCACCTGCCTATGAAGTGTAACACCTCTATGGTTGTGGGTGCACCCAAAAAGTCCTTTTGCATGCATTTCTTCCATTCTTCCTTCCATTTTTTTATTCAATCTTTCATTTTATTAAACTCTCATTCTTGCACTATTGCTTCTCAAGCTTTCACTTTCTCACTTCTACATCACTTCTACATCGCTTTTCTCAAGCTCTCTTGCAAGTTCTTGGCTTCTACATCAATATATCAACTCTCTTAAGTGTTGCAATCTCTTTTGGCTTCATAGGCTTGTTGAAGGAAGGGTAAACACTCTCTTGTACTTGCATTATCATCCTTTTAGTCGCATGTTTATATTCTAACGTGTCTACTTTCTTTATCTCATTAATCTTTCTTGTCAATCATCTATTTCTTTCTTTACTTGTCTTCTTAGTTGTCTTTGGAGGAGGAAACACCAAAATGAGGGTTTGACTAAGGCAAGCCCCAAAATAGCACCAACAATTTTTATTGTCTCCATGTGTGCAATTTTTTTATGTGGAGCAATATGGGAGGTTGCATAACATTGGACCTCTCGTGAGCCTGTTTATTTCTTTTCTCTCTCATCATCTTATTTCGTTTAGTTTAACTTGTTGCATGTTAGTATTATTCTTATTGTCATTTCCTTTATTTTAGCATTTTGTTAGTGTTGTCAAACATTTAGATTTCAGTTCTCAAATAGATAGTTGGATTTGTGTGTTTCTTGAGCACGTTCTACCCTGGGACCGTATGAGTCCACAACACATCATGAGGACATCTGTGTGTTGCACTGTCATCCTTTGGATGAGAACCAGTCAACTTGTCCCAGAGACCTCTGCAATCCATTCTTTCAATCCTTGAAGTCCTTTACCTAAAATTTGTCCTAAAACATAAAGTATAGTAAAAAAATTCCCTTTGTCACCCGAGCTTAGCCTTTGAGGTAGTTGAGGATAGTTTTCTCCCTATAGACTCTTCTCCATCCTAGAGACTCGGGAGTAGCAAATCTCCTCCTCTACAACATCAAGCTCCTAGGCTGAGTATATCTATTTTCATGTCAATTTTTGTGGGATGACAATGTTGTGAATGCATCCATTATTCTTCAATGTCCATGTTGGTCTTACCTCTTTCCAATAGGTAAACCAAAAGTCTCCTTCTCATGAATACAAACTAACCCATCAACAAGCTCATCAGCCTTGGAACTAGGGATTTTGAATGTCCCTTGGTTAACTTCCATGTAGTCAATATGTATCATCATGGATTTTTCTTGATAAACACGTAATTCCTCCTCATAGGGGTTAGTCTTAGATAAATCATTCCTCACAATAGCATAACTAATATTTTGCACATCATTTCCACATGGTCCAATTATTTCCATACCTTGCAAATCATTTTTACATGGATAAATTACTTCCATACCTAAAATTTGGATGGAGGTTTCTTGGACATTATTTACAAATATTGACACTTCTTCGACACATAATATTGGCTCTTCTTCTTCTTTGGTTTGAGCAATTTCTAGTGATTCTAATTCTAACTTTTCTTCTATTGTAATTAATGGTTCTCCTGGATCTTGCTCCTTGATATCCTCCTTGGACATTTTTCTTATGTATTTACATGGATACTTTTTGTTGGGAAACAGGTACTTGAGTGCCTTCAAGTACTCATCAAAGGGAACACAAGCTTTTGCGCATGATTTGACAAACTTTGATATTAGTTAATAATTTTAAGGGCCTCAATTTTGTATAGTATTTTTTGCATAAGATCCAAGTTTTCTTCCTTTTGTAGACCTTCAAGTCTGTTTGACTAGAATGTGTCCAACATTTTAGCTTCACCTCGTAGGTTGGCAAGATCAATGCTCTAATACCAATTTTAATGTCCCTTTCTAGAACATTTCTTATTTTTTCCTTTAAACAATAATTCTAATTCAAAATAATAGTTGCATTATATTTATAAACATGAATTCATCTAAGATTATTAATTTTATTATAATATTAAAATTTATAACTAAGACATAAATTTTATGAAAATATAATTTATCTTGATTTTCTGCTGTAGTTCTCCTTCCAATTTACAACTATCCTCCTTTAATGATTGTTCCTACTATCTAGTCAAGCTATGGGTTTTCATCCAATAACTTGATAGGAGAAGTTAAGGGTTTTTCGTCCTTAAATCTCTCAATTTTCCTTAAAGGGGTTTCGTCGTCTTTGGTTGTAATATCCATTTGTAATAAGTCATAATATTCTTATTCAATGGATTGATCTCTTCTTCTCATGGAACAATATTCCATATGTATCTTATTTTTGAAAGAGTCACAACCTTTCTCACACAACCACTGCCATTTGGTAAATTATAGTTTAATTTTAATTTGACTATGTTTATCTTAAATTGCTAGTATGACACTAGCATCATTTTTATTAGCATTATCTCATCGATGATATCAATGCCACTTTTCATTGACTTCTTGGTGGCTCACATGTTGCAATCTAGATTTGAATTTTGATGAGGGAAATGACATGGACATCCACACCCACTTGAAAAATTTCATTTCAACATAGGTAGGGACGATGTTGAGAAAGGTCATGGAGTTTGGCTTTTCACCTACCAACAATGTTTGCTTGAAGCTTTTCTAAGGCATTTAATGGATATGGATGCCCATGTCCTCCTATGACCAATCTCACCCAAATTAATGTAACCTTCACATGTTGCCCATACTAACACCATCCCTCTTGTCCCTTCTGTTCAATTCATATATATATATATATATATATATAATGTAGACTATACTTATAGAATGGAAATATGATTTCAATAAGATCTAAATAGAGAAAGGGGTATTTTTGTGGTGTAGGATGTGAATATAGATCAAATTAAGATAGAGATAAAGTCTAATTTATCAAATTAGCCCATTGGATGTATGTTGGTCTTGCTCATATTGGAACCCTATGAGTAGCTAGATCTATCAAAAATGTGCATGTCATTATGCATGCTCCTCTAGAAGATGATGATTTTAATATAATGTGCTCTAGATGTTAGAACGCGAAAGAGATTTTACTGTTGCAACTGCTAGCATAGTAGATCATCATGTACTATCATGTAGATCTTAAGAAAGAGTTGTGGATAATATTCTCCAAAAAGATAAGGAGGAACATCCCGATCTTATCATATTGACACCTACATGTACCTCTAGTATTTTGCAAGAAGATTTACAGAACTTTGTGAATAGAGCATCCCTAAATTTTGATTCTAACATCATTTTTGCAAATGTCGATCATTATCAAGTAAATGAAATTCAGGAAATAGATAGAACTTTAGAACATGTTGTTCAATATTATTTAGATAGATGTCATAGACAAGAAAAATGGGATCAATTTCTAATTGATGCACCTTTTGTCAATATAATTGGAATTTTTACATTGGGTTTTCATAATCAATATGGTTGTCATGAGTTAAGAGGTTTATTACATGATTTGGACATTGAAATTAATCAAATAATTCCTGAAGGAGGATTTGTAGATCTTAAAAATTTACCAAAAGTTTGGTTCAATTTAATTCCTTATCATGAAGTGGGTTTAATGACAACGATGTATTTAAATAAAGAATATGGGATGCCTGTATATATAATCTTCCAATTTTTGAAAGAAAATTAATTTGTAATAGTAACAATTGTGTGAAGATTGTAATTTTTCCTCTAAGTAATAATAATACCAATACTTTGCCTCGTGAATGTTTCCTTGACATATTGTCAAGGTTTTACCACAAATTTGTGTCTTGTTGAATGCTATTTTGTAATTCTATTTCATCTTTTCTTTAATTTTTCACAAATAAATTGTGTCGCAACATTATATATTTGTGAACTCAAGTTTTCTTAACACTAATGACTTACTCATCTTAATTATTAATTATTTCATAATTTGTATTAGTTTGATTTGAAAGCTAAGATTCAATAAGGCTATAATTCATGTCTAGTCTCCTATTAAAACAGACTACGATACTCCATCAATTTATCTGAACAAATGATGCAGGAGCATCCGGGTACTGACACAATCGATCCTCCATCAACCAAAAAGATGGTGTTCATTTTTGTTTCAGTTTTGGTAGTTGTTTACTTTATTAGGCAATTTTGGTGCATCTTCGAAAGTGTCAAAGACATTCAATGAGAAAATATTCACATATTTAAATTCACTCATACTAACGAAGTTGGAAGAGCTCTAATAATCAGAATTTCGTGTCAGAAATTGAAACATTTTTATTTCCTTTAGATATTCATAGATTTGCACTCAAAGATAAATAATTTGAATAGTTTAAAAATGCAAAATATATTATTTTATTACAAAATATTGGCGAATAATTGGGAACATGTAAAGACATTGAGAATGAAAAGACAAAAGATATTCCTAGGAAATCAAAAGGCGGAAGCATAGAGAGAGAAACAGGGCGCACACCATTTGCACCATTTTGGCATGAACACAAATCGATTGAGGGGAATTCCAATTAAAGTTTTTAAATGCACACAGAAACACTTCAGCAGTCAGCGCGCCATCTTGAGAGGAATAATAGAACGGCAGATTTGAAGAAGTTCAGGAAAAGAGGCTGCGAAGTTGAGTAATTGGAAAAGGAGAGACACCTTTACAAAGTCAGCATATCAAATTAAAATGCAGATAAAATGTGAAGGGGTAAGACAAGAGAAGGGGCGCGTATAAGAGAGGAGGACATTTTTACTTGCAGAGAGTTCTCGGGAGGGGGCTGCATAAGAAAAGATTGCAGACTTTAGAAGAAACGCACCATTTGAATTATGAAGGATAGTTAAAGCTTAAATGTAAGGTGGATAGAGGATGCGCAATAGCTGGGAGGAGGATGAGCAAATTTCTTAATTGAAATTGCAGAGTGAGAAATAAAATAGAGTACCTTTCAAGAGGAGAAATCGAGCCAGAAGTGGACAGAGGAAACGAAACATTGAAGGTCAAAGCCATTGATTGCCAGACATAAATGTTTGAAATTTTGCTGAATAGAGTTTGTAATGTTAATGTTTGGATATATGTAATTGAAATTGAATTGAAATAATAAAACCTGAGTTTTCTTGCATCTTGTGTTTCAATGGTTGTTGAATCCGGCCAGAGAATTGCCTGTATAATTTTGCTTTGTGATTGAATTGTTTGGCAGGGGAGTCCCTCTTACGGCAACAAAAACCCTTTTGAATTTAAATGAAGGATAAATCAATAAATAGGCAGACAATTTTTTAGGGTTATTACTTGAGAGTGGACTACCCTACAACTATCCTCTGTAAAACCACTGGTAACAGATAGGACTTTCCATGAATATCCGTTTTCAAGGCAATTTCATAAGACATTCACCCTAATGTACTGTAAGCATTAATGTAATAAGTACAACTGCAAGAACCAGTAATATTTGAAGTTATTTCCTTTGATAGCATGAAGAAATATAGGTGCGCTACTAAACCGGCTTCTACTGTGCTCACTCAAAAAAGTGAAAAGCACAGTGCTTTACCAAAGTCATAAACATAAAATAACAAAACTTAATTTATTCAAACTGCTTTTTTCCATTTATGTCAAGGGCTTGCATTTCAACGTCAATTCATTCAATTTGGCTTGCAACTCATAAATTCCTGCAGAGTCATGACTGTCTAACCATTGCTCAGCATTATTCAGGGCCCGCGTGATCCCTTTAGCAAGATTTTCCTGCATCATCCCTTTCTCCCTGGCCTCTCTCACCCTACTTTTCATGTTACAAACATAACTCTCCAGATCGTTTTTAGCAAGATGCTTCTTTGCTGCTTCTTCGTCCTCTCTTCGAAATATGTCTGCATCAGCCACCATTCTATCTATCTCCTTCTTGCTCAGTCTTTCACGCTCATTTGTGACAGTAATCTGGTTGTTTAACCCTGTTCCCATGTCCTGGGCAGAGGCTGTCAGAATTCCCTCTGCATCCACTTTAAAGCAAACTCTTATTTCTGGCACCTGACATCGCGCAGGTAGAATCCCATCGAGGACAAAGTTACCCAGCAAATTGTTGTGTGCAACCAAAGGTCTCTCGCCTTCATAAATTTGAAAATCTGCATTTCTCTGGTTGTCAAACCTTGTGCTGACAGACGTCTCTTTCACAGTAGGAATGGGAGTATTGCGGGGAACTATTACTTCCATGACACCATCGTTAACTGCAATTCCAAGACTCAAAGGAGTTACGTCCACCAAGACTAAGTGGATGTTTTCCTTGTTCAGTACAGCTGCCTGCAAAGCTGCACCATAAGCAACTGCCTCGTCTGGATTTACACTTTTGCAGAGCTCCTTTCCCTCAAAGAACTGACTTAGCAACTCCTGGACTTTTGGTATACGTGAAGAACCTCCTACTAATACAATGTCGTTTATTTGGTGTTTGCTCATCTGGGAGTCTTTCATGCATTGTTTCACTAACTGCATGCATTTGTCAAATAGGTCTGCGTTAAGCTCCTCGAACTTGGCTCTCCTGATCTTTGTGTGGAAATCTTGCCCATCATACAGGCAATCTATGTCAATTACAGTCTCCACAGCCGAAGACAAACTTCTTTTTGCCCTCTCGCACTCCGAGCGTAGTCTCCGAAGAGCTTTGGAACTAGTACTTATATCCATTTTATACTTTTTGTTGAACTGCAGAACACAATAATTGAGCATGTTATTGTCAAAATCCTCGCCTCCCAAATGCATGTCCCCTCCAACAGCTTTTACCTCGATCATACCTCTTTCAACTGTAACGATAGATACGTCAAAGGTACCTCCTCCAAGGTCAAAAACTAGAATGTTTCTTTTTCCGTCCTCCAAGGAAGCAAAGCCATAAGTTATTGCTGCAGCTGTGGGTTCATTGATGATCCGCATGACATTAAGCCCTGCAATCCTACCGGCATCTTTAGTTGCTCGCTTCTGCGAATCATTAAAATAAGCAGGCACAGTGATCACAGCATTCTTTACATCACACTGGAGGTATTGTTCCGCTATCATCTTCATTTTCATCAACACCATGGACGAGATTTCCTCAGCTGCAAATAGTTTTTTCTCACCTTTGAAATCCACTTCAATCATAGGCTTGTCATTCTTACCAGGAACGATAGTGAATGGCCACAATTGTTTGTCAGATTGCACATAGGGATCATTGTATCTCCTTCCAATGAGTCTCTTGGCATCAAACACAGTGTTGGTAGGATTAGTTGAAATCTGGAACTTGGCAGCATCTCCAACAAGTCTTTCATCGGGGGTGAAAGCAACCATGGAGGGAGTGGTTCTGTTTCCTTGGTCATTAGTAATAATTTCAATTCTGTCATGCTGCCACATTCCCACACAGCTGTAAGTTGTCCCGAGATCAATGCCAATAGCCTTACCTTTGCCCTCTGTGTCCATGTTATATTCTGCATGAATGTAAGAAGAATATTTGGAAAACTTTCAGTTATGTAATCACATGTTATCAATTGCTAAATGAAGAATTTTAAGAACAGAATGCACCCTTAAACATATTGCAAAAGCCTTCTAATACTCACACGAGTTACACCCTTTGTTTTTCTACCACCTATCTCCTAGGCCCATTAACTCTCTAACCATTCCAATCAAAACACTAACAGTGGTAACTGCCCTAAACAAACTTTTGAGAAGTTTTTATCTTTTAAAAAATAGAAATTATCCACTAAAGCAGTTTTATTGCCAATAACTTTCGATCGTCTTGAAACCAACACATGCAAACTAAGTGATTCCCAGGAATTTAACATTCATTTTAATATCGTAATTGTTGGAATTTTCTTTGTACATAAACTGGATCCTGATTTGTAGGAAAGCCGCCTGGTATCTTCGTTTAGTGAATAAACTAATACAATCTTTATGATACGGTGGGAAATAAATGGCATGGTAAAATCAGAAATGAGAACTATTCCATAATTAATTTGAATGAAGAAAACAGAGAGAAATGACCTAAAAGCCAGTTCCAACATATCTAAGTAAACCAAATTTTCTATTTTAATTGATGATTCCGACACCAAAATAAAAGAGTACGAGATGTCAAGACAAACAGATGCTCAGTAAAGTGTCTTCTTCCAGATCGAAGATGTATTAAACTAAACATCAATGGGGCATTAAAAGGAAATCCGGAAAAATCAAAATGAGGTTTATATAGGGCTCGTCAAGGTAAAAGTTTGAGGGTTTGCGTTGTGCATGGCCATTTTATTATAAACATATTTCTATATTTTCCTGTGACTAATTCAAAAGATCCCCATCCCCTAACTAGTTTCAGGCCAACAATGCTGTGGCAGAACTTGCAGAGGATGGTGGGGAGCAATTTACTGGCAACTTGGTCGAAGGAGGGAATAGAACATGTAGTAAGAAAATGATCACATGGTGGTCATTTCTGTATCTAAATTAGGTTTTAGATTGAGATTGATATCTACCATGTATGTATGGATATTATATTATATATATATATGAAAATTCATTTTGATCATTATGTGATTATCCTTCTTTGATCTGTTTAGTCTAGTCTAAGTCAATTGAATTCTTATTTTAGCCAACTCAATCGACATGTTCATTTAATTAATAGATTTAATTTTTTATTCAACTTAGAAGATATAGAAGTTCATGATGAAAGTTCAAGAGAGTCGTCATTCAGTATTTTACTTAAGATATCATTATAGGTATTTGAATTTGAGTGTCCAAAATGAAAATTCAATGCTCTCACCAATTAATCTCAATCCTTTTGACAGTAATTTTTTTTTTTTTTTGGTTGAAAATGTAAAAGAAGACTAGATTTAGACCAACAATGTTGAGGTCGAAAATGCAAAAGATAATGAGGAATGATCTATTGATTATACATGTGTGTATATTCACATACATGTATATATGCATATAATCAAAATTAATTAAAAAATTATTGGATTTGTGTATGTGTGTATATATGAATATGATTATGGACTAATGAATTTTGATTTAAAATTACCTATAAAAGTTAAACATACAGGGATAACAAAGAAAGGAAAATTGGATATAAAGAAAGATGGAATATAAAGGAAATTTGCAACAAGGATACAAGAAAGTTGTGGCTAATGGCTGTTAGAGCACTTTGGATCTTTGCGGCTTGAAGCCATCTATTATGATTCAGGAATGAAGGTCTTGTCTCAGCATCTTGCTTTGTTGTCCTTTTAACTATTAGTTAAGTGTCTGTTGCTATTAGGTTAACAATTTTTTGTGTTGACAGGCTCATGTTTATTGTAGATTGATGGTTCCATATTGTTTGTAAGGTTTTATTGTTAAATATCTGTTAATCTTCATAAAAGGGTTTGAACCCTTTTAAACTTCACTTTTACCAATTAATTAGAAAAAGAGATTAGTATACACAGTAATAGTTTATATTCGAAAAATAAAAACTCTAATGAAAGGCTCTATAAAAAAGTTCCAGGATCAAAAGGAGTGTTAGAACACTCCAACATGTACATAAAAGATTATAATTGTAACTGATCCATAAAAATAACAGTACATTATTGAAAAACATAGACTTCTTTCAAATTCTGAAGTTATATATACATCGAAAACACGTGGCATGCTTGTGGTGATAATACTTACAGATATAGCTTGTTTGAGGAAATACCTGGCAGAATGATGACCTTAATCTGATAGTTTTCGTTGATGGTCTTAACTGCTCTTTCAATGGACAGCCTCAAAGCAAATGGAAACAGAGTTGCCCTTGCTGTTTAAAGTGAAGAAAGAAGCAGAGGTGAAACAGAGTAAGAAACAGAGAGATACAATACAGAAATGAAACACAGCTAATCCAAAAGATATGAATTTATATATATCTCATTCAAAAATATATAAAATTTAATGCCATAAAACAGAGCTGCTGCTCTTTCTTCACTCTCACAAACTAACTTACCACACTTCCCTGTTCGTTGGCTGCTCAAAAACAGTTACTACTTCAACCTGTTGCTACAGCAGAGCATGCGCATTTTTCATACACAACTTATAAAAATGACTACTTCAACATATATGCCCAGCAAAAGAGACACTAAACAAAACTATTAATTGCATTTAAATCTGCTGTGTGGGCAAATCTGACCAAGAAGATCGTGCAGTTAATTTATATTTGAAATTGTCCTGATTCAGAGAATGTGAAGATAGAGGAAATGAAAACAGAGCCAGAGAAGTGAAAGCCCACACGTACGAACTATCAAGGAAGATATGGCGACGGCGGGAGAGATGAAGGAATACAGAGGAGTAATTAAATGGAGTAGTTGGGATTAATTTCCAACATAAAGAATACCAAACAGGAAACATAATTAATAGCAGATAGAAGATTGATTGAAAGAAACAGTTCAGCTGTAAAATTCAAATTTAAGATTTCAAGTATCGCATGCCTCTTTATTTAAAACCTCGTAGCTTTATGGAGGCTTATTGAAGGTTTCAAGTAATTACAAATCAAACAAATTAATGATGATCTGTAGATCATCTACCCACCGAAATACAAAGACATAGCAAAATAAAACTTCTGGAAAATGATTATTTATACACGATGATATAAAATCGAATGAACAAACTACTATCAAATCGATGATACTGTTTTCTCACAGCAATTAACAATGTTTATTATCCAACACTTATCGTGTTCTCTTCATTGCTAATTGAAAAAAGGGACGATTTTGTTGGTAACCAGGCCTGCAAAGTCTTGGTGACAACTTGTATTTCTCTCTTTGAAAGCAATTTGAGGGAAGATTTGGGATCTACTCAGTTGAATCAGTTGATGTCATTCTGTAACATTTAGTCGAAATCCTCATTCTTAAGTGTATTGGAAGATCCAGTTTCAGGTTTTCATAGTAATTTTAAATGGTTGATCATTTGATGCGATGACCCTCAATCAAAATAATAATTTGACAATGCATCAAGGGGATTTATCTTAATAGAAAGGGCGTACCGTTATGCATCTGTGAATTCATCTTGTTCTGGTTAGCACTCTATTTTGATGATTTTTTGAGTTACAATATAGGGCACCCATGGACAACCCTCGTGTTTTAATAAGCGAAAAAAAAGTATTGAGTAGCACCTCGGGGCAACTAAGGCTGGCCAGTGAATTTTTACTTGGACGCAATTACCCTGAATTTCTATTGCCGAGCATTGAAATTCAAGGTATTGTAAAAATATTTGAAACATCGCAATTTATTGTGAGTAATCGCTTTTTAGCTGAAGGTGAAGTTTTTTTAACCATTAAATTTCCATTTATTAAAAAAAAAAAATCACACGTGTTTTCTCATTTTCACGGCAATTGTTTTTTTCTAACCTTACCTATTCTGATTTCTTTATTTCTTTTTAATTAATTGAAAAAAATTGATATTTTTCAATTTGTAGAATTTTTGTTCCTATTGTAACTTTGCATTATTAATTTTATGCTCGATTTCATGACTATGCAATATTTGTTTCATAAATACTTATAGCATTTATGAAGCTTTAAATATGAAAAGCAAGATGCAAACCATGAACCGTTTAGCTTGTTGAAACAAGCAGCAATATTTTTTCTTGGTTCTATAATTCTATTTTTAGCTTTACTTTTTAGGGTTGTGATGGTCTCAAGCAAGTTTTAAATTAGTATAATGTATACGTTAAATTTTTTTTTCTATTTTAAATTTGCAATTATAATTTAAGATTTGAAAATTAAATAATATTTGCAAAATTAATCATAAAATTATAGTGTGGGAAGTATCCTTCTAAATCTTCATGTTTTTGAGACGAGGATGTCTTCGAGACGTGGGGTTGGAAGTCTTTGAGACGTCTCGAGGATGCGCTCTGTCCTAGGGACACCTAGAAGTCTCCCAGCCAAGGACGTGCAAAAGGTATTTAAAAAAAAAATAATAGTAGTTGGAAATTCATGCCTTAGACCGAGCCCTAAAGACAAGTGGAACCCCTCCATTGAAGTCTCTATCCCGGGGACACCTAGAAGTCTTGGACGTGCAAAAGGTATTCTTATAAAAAAAAATTAATACTTGGAAATTTGTGCTTAGACCAAGCCCTAAAGGCAAGTGGGACCCCTCCATTGCTTCTAACCTCTACAAAACACTCTCAAATTCTCTATTTTTCTCATTGTACTTATTTTAATATCAATGTATCATACTACTCATTGTAATCATCTTTATGATATTTTGATATAATAGAAATACATTTTCATTTTGAGCAAACCATTGATTAATTAAAAATGAGAAACTAATTTTGAACAAACCCTACTTAAAAATAAACTAAAGCAACTCCATGGGACCCTGCTGTAAGGACTGAAAAAATATAAAGATAGCATTTTATAAACGCCAAGGAGAAGAAAAAGTGCCACTACCTAGGACTCCAGTCAAGCAACAAGGTCAACAGCCCAGGGTTAATTAGTAGACAACATTCAAATTAAAACTAAATCTAATATTGTTATATATTCAGAAAAAAATTGAAGTTAGATACTGGAAACTCCTTGCTTTTAAGGAAATAAGTTATGAATAGTCATTATAATTTTTCATTTTGGTGTTGTGTACACTTGCAGACATTGGACAGTGTTATTTATAAAAACTTTAGCACTGCAACACAAATGGATTGACAAAAGAGACAGGAGTACAAAATTAAAGTATAGATCTAATTGAATGAGGCCCCTAAATTTTTTTGATATGTATGGACAATGTATCTTTTTAGAAAGAGCAAAAATGGGTTTTTGAAAGGATTCAAAATCTTTTTAATAAGAGGCATTCAAATATAGCAATAGAATCTAACTAACAAAATGAAACTAATTCAAATCACACAGGATTATAAATCACTAGCTACAGAACAAATAAACAGTCTTAAAAAAAATTTAAACCCTTAAAAAAAATCAGATATAACAATACAATCCAACTGACAACCATAAAATTAATTCAAATCCAACAACATACCAGCTATATACCACCAACTACAAAAACAAATACAATTCTAAATAAATAATTGAGATTCAACACACAATGCTGAGCCAAAATGTACAAAGTGCTTTTAATTTTATGGACATACGTTCAAAGACTTAAAAGGTTCGGTCAAAATCTATTGTGGATCCATAAAAATTTTGGTATTTTTATACTTGCTAAGCAATTCTCTGCCACTACAAAGACTGCTGCTACCGTCTCAGCTCATTCCTATCATATGCATGAATGATTAGACTCTTGGCTTGGCATTATTTCCTCTTTCCAAGCAGAATAAGGCATCATTATCATGGATGGGCTTGATATGGTTTCTGAGGGGGTTATGCTAAAAAAATTAGTTAATACAGATTCATTTACAAAATTTAACTAAAATTTTTAATAAATAGGTGGTCTCATCTTACAAATTGCAATACTAAAAAAAATTCCTTTCTAATTGTTTTTTTAATTCTATTTTTTATTCACAGACATCTAAAAATTCATATATCTTCTATTAACATTATGTTGGAATTAATGTTCTAACACAAATGAATAATGAACTGAACATATGATGTGCATGTGTCATCATGTATTGTTATTAGATGTCCAGCTTGTTGTCTATTAGTTCCAGTTCTATTTAGTTATCTTTAAGTTTGTTGTTCTAATTAGGTGTCAATATAATTAGCATAATTATAAATTGCTGATAAAATTATTTGCAACTATATATGTAACTCAATCAATAAAATTGCTGTGTGAATTCTTCAAGCTATCCTTTTCTGTTATGTGCTCTGTTTTTAATCCATTCACTAATTTTTTGTTTTAAATTCCAATTTTTTGAAATAAGATTTCAATCGATCTTATAGCATTTCTTTACTCCTTAACCTGTCTCTCTTTGATTTTAGAACCTGAAGCACCCCGCATGGGAGTGCCTCCTAAGCTATCCTTAATATTGGTTCAACAAAAACTCATCTCTCATGATATCATCGGTTCACTTAGCACTCATTATAGGTGATGTCAGTAGGTGAAGTTGTCGTGAGTACTTCCAGCTACGAGTTTTCCGTTAAGCCCGCTTGAGTTGTTACCCCATTTGCAAAACCTTCGCAGTGTTGTGCCTTATGAACCATTCATAATAGAGTCTTTTAGCTCATCAATTGATAAGTAGGAGGTATTTTTCAATTGATAAGTAGGTAATAACTAAGCGGGCTTAACCTTGGAGAAAACTCCCTGGTTAAGCTGAGCTGGAGCAATACTGGGATGGGTGACCTCCCGGGACGGACCAGTGCTTCACCTCTGTGAGCATCACCTAGATGCAAAGAGTGCTAAGTGGACCATTCAATATCATGAGAGATGGGTTCTTGTTGAACCACTACTCATGAAACATGGGTCAATGAGTTTGACTCGAAACTACACGGTTGAATCCTCATAGCAATATCATAATTTGACACGCTGTGGAAAAATACCTCCTACTTATCCTTAATTTGTTTGATGAACTGTGGAAAAAGGGCACAGTTGTTAAATGTTGCTTAGCTTTTCCCGGCTTGGGAGAAGAACATACTAAAGGAAAGGTCCCACATGCAAGCTTAATTTTCAGCTTGACCTTATCCTCAAGATACAGCAATAATGATTATTAGAGAGAAGCTCACTCCAAGGCACTCCTTTTCAAATCATAATACTTCACTTTTAGGGAGCTAAAGTGACAAAATGAACTGAAGAGTCTTCTCTTTTTCTTGGTCACATTTTAGAAGGTTTCGAGAAATAAGGGCTACAGAGGAAGGTAAATTCAGCAGGGATGATTGCCAAGTCAATTTCCGGGGGCAAAATTACATCCCATCAACTGTGCAGGCTCACTTTGAATATGTTGGAATAAGTGAACACAGTTGATATGATGTAGGCTACAAACTTACAAGGTTTTGAGGGGAGAAACAGACATCGGACGACAAGGGAAGTGAGATTACTGCAGGGGATGAGTGTAACAGGGGAAAGAAGAGGCGACAGCAGCGACAAACAGAAAAGCTAACTAAATAAATGACGAGATCAAAAGTGTGACGTTTAAACAAGATGATGCGTCATTTCCAGTTCACGATGATAAAAGAAAATATACGCTTCGCACTAGAAAGAAAACAAAATCAATGAATCTAAATGCCTCAAAAAAGAAGTCATGATGCAGGCGTACACAGCTCGTTAACACTAAATTTACAGGCATACAGCTTTTCCCAAATGCAACTCAAATGCTACCTAACTTACATACTCTAATGAGTGCGGCAAAAGTTGTCATACAAAATAATCGCGAGAGAAAAGTAAGATTACCTTACCAACTGAGAGTCTCCAGAATTCTATCTTACTTTCCTCAGCTGAAAAATATGGTGACGGTCTGACAGATGAAGTTGTTACTGGACGCTGAGGGTTAGAACGAAGGTGATGAAGTATACTTTTCATGTCACAAAAGGAAAAAAGGTAAATGCGGTGTTTCTTTTTTAGAAGCTTAGTTCTTAAGCATACGCTCGAATTTTCTTCTTAATAATATAGAATATACCCTGCCATGTGACCCTTTTTTTAATTGGATTATTCGCTAGCACTTCATTCATAGAAGGTTCAAGGCCAATATTGATGGGGGAAGCTAATCTCCCGACAAAATCGCATGTCTTAGACATGATAACATAACACCTCTTTTCCCCATACAATGGCATCATTGCGCGATAAGACTGAACGATGTTTAGTCGCATGTCGTTTAAAGTGTCATCACATGTCCCATCACCGAGAAAACATGACACCGCCAACAGGTTTTAAAATTGTTATTTTAGAAAGCCCAAAACGTCGTCATTTTCAACATTCTCATTTTGAAGGTTGTTGGGAAGCTTGGAAGGGAGTTGCAAGTGTTGAGAGGTTGAAGCAAAGCGACCATTCTCCTTACAAAAATGCATGTGACAGGTCAGGTAGGTAGCTAGCAGGTATGTATATCTGGCAAGAATATATGCCTTTTTGCCATTTTGATTAGGGACTGTGAAGAATTGAATGAATATTCGTTGCAAGAAGGGGTATTCATTAACAGGTTTCCAAGGGTTTTCCTTGTGAAAGGGAGTTTTCATTTGATATGCAGAGTTGTTTACGTGCTTTTCTCTTGAGGGTTTTTTAATTTTGTGATTTTAATGTTCATGCCAGAACTTTTTGAGGAAGCAAAATTAAATATATGGTGAACCCACTGTGGAAATCCAACCTGCATTTATTTTTTTGAGATAGTTCTAGAATAACGTTTAGAGAAACGAGAAACGATGCAAAATATATATAATCAAGTTGGAAAACACAATGTAGGTTCTGTAATTAAATGATATGTTTTGAATGCCACATAAAGCCTATAACGTCACCATTTTCAACATTCACATTTTGAAGGTTGCTGGGGAGCTTGGAAGGGAGTTGCAGGCATTCAGAGGCCAAAGTAGAATGACCATTCTCCCTACCAAAATGCATGTGAGAGGTGCGGGCAACTAGATAGCAGGTATGTATATCTGCCAAAAATATATGTCGTTTTTCCATCTTACCTAGGGACTATGAAGAATTGAATGGGTATTCATTGCGAAAGGGGTATTCATTGACGAGTTTCCAAGGGTTTTCATTTGGTTTTAGTGTGTAGAGGGTTTTATAACATTGTGTGGGTTGGAAATTTCATAAATCATGTACTCACCACCTATTGTGTTTTCCAACCTGCAATTATATTGTACACATATATTTAGATCATATGAAGAAATTGAAATACAATTTTTACTCTACGTAAGACTTGGTATAATTTTTGAAGGTGCCTTTCATTACATTCATACTATCTAAATAACAAAAAAATTTCAAGACATTCATACTATTTTATAAAATTCTAGGTTGCAAAACACTAGGTGTTATGAAACCTGCAACCCACATTATGTTTTAGAACCCTTTACATGTAACAACTCAATTGGTTAGTCACCCCTCACCTCAATTTGGTTTGTTTTATGATTGTCTTGAGAACCTTTTGTTTTGTAGATAGCAAGAATGTAATGAAATTGGAAAACACTAGGTGTTATGAAACCTCCAACTCACATAGTGTTGTAAGAACCTCTACACGTAACAAACCAATTGGTTAGTCACCCCTCAACTTAATCTAGTTAATTTTATGTATCCCCCACTTGCAACTCCTCCCCATGCTCTCCACCACTTAGAGCTTTGAACATACAAAATGAAATAAATGACAACCCACATTGTGTTTTCCAACTTGTAAATATATTATGCATTTATTTTTCAATTATATGAAGAAATTGAAATGCAATTTTTAGTCTAAGTAAGAGTTGCTATAGATTGTGAAGGTGGACTTCACTACATTCTTACTGTCTACAAAATTATAGGTTTTCATTACAATCATGTTGTCTATATATAATTGCATGTTAAAAAACATTGGGTGTTATGAAACCTGCAACCCACATACTATTGTAAGACCCTCTACACGTAAATACTGAATGGATAGAGTTTTGAATGTCTTGAATACTTTTATGATGCTTTGCAGCCACTTTTTGCTCAGCTTTGAGAGTTTCTTTATGATTAGAGAATGCAGATGCTTCTTTGAACAAGTTATTTACAAAACTTGTCTACTTTTTTAGATAAGACTTTCATGTCTCCACCCAACTAATTCTCTTTTTCTACACTTACATCTGATATTTCTTTTTTGTTATTATTTATTTCCACTTGTATTTGTTCCATGGAATTCTTCAGTTCAAGAATCTTTGAATTCATTTGGTCAACAACACTTATAGCATCACATCTCACTTTCTTTGCATGCAAAAATTCATGTGCAATACAAAACCTATTGAGTTTCCACTTCTGCATTTCCATTTTCCCCATTATGCATACTGCACATGCATCTTCCTCAACTTCTCAAGACCAAGAACAATCTCTTTAGTCAATACATTATCTATCTCATTCACTTTGGTCTGCTTCTTTTCAAGTCTTTTTACAGATGTTTCTTTTTTCATTTCATACATTCTAACCTAATTGAGCAAAGAGGTGAATAACCAAATGGGTTGCTATGTGTAGAGGGTTTTACTATACTATGTGGATTGTAGGTTTTATAATACCCAATTTTTTCCAACCCACAAGTTTGTAAAACAATATTAATGCAATTTAAACCTTTTGTTATTTATACAACAGGAGTGTAGTGAAAGGCACATTCAATATTTACCATTCATGTAATTTAAACTTTTATAAGTTGTGCAACAACATGTTTCACTTTTGATCTTTGAATATGCCTTATAGGATAATTATTGGTAAATTGAACATTTACTAAATGAGCCTCAAGGTGCGTGATATCAACCTTCAACTTCTGAACGCCTAGAGATTCTTGCAAATGCTCATTTTCTAATCTCTCCTTGCACCCTTTGTAAGAAACGCCTTCAATTGTTGTCTTTATTTTTTCAGCTTCCTCTCTAAACAACATTAATTAACCTCATTTTCTTTTGACAATAAAATCTTCTTATCTTTTAATTCCCTTTCTAAGTGGTTAATTGTAGTCTTTTGTTGTTTTGCTTCAGTTTCAACACTTATAACTATTGCTTTTGCATCCACAAGTTCACTATCCACATATTTTTCCTCATCCCCACTACTTTTACTTGTTAACACTCCTTGTTATTCCTTTTCATGATCTTCTAACTTCTTTTTCATATCTTTTACTTTAAGATTTGGAGTAGCTGGTCCCTCATCGACCCTTAAAACATGGTAAAAGCACAAAGTTGTATCACACTTTTGGCCAAATAAATAGTTTTGAGCGAAATATTTTCGGCTAAAAAAGTCTTAGTAGAATAGGTTTCGACCTAAACCAAATGGCCTATACATGGCACACAGGGTTTTTGGCCAAATAAGTTTCGCTCGAATCCCAAAAAATTAATTTTTTTCTTTTCCTGCTTTGAAATTGGCTTTGAAATTGGATTTTTTGATGTGCGGGGTTTCTATAGAAAGGGTTTCGAGTGAAACCCTTTTTGTAGAAACCCTTTCTGCCGAAACTATCTATGTAGCATCCTAATTGGTAGCCAACTTAGCTTTTTTAGAATTTTCTAAAACTTTCAACTTCAACTAATTATTTCTTCAGTCAGAATGATTTTTCTGCAAAAAATAAAAATACCCTTTTGTAGAGCCTGGAGTAGTGAATTCAAATATGTAATATGTAATTTTATTTCTTTTAGAGTATAGGGAAATAGGTATTGTGGAATACATTGCTAATAATTTGAGGATTTTTGTATGCCATGACATGGATTTTTTTAGAAATCCAAATAAATCGATTAGGGTTTGTGTATTGCTAAATACTTTAAAGACATTTCCTTCATCAATTAGGATACATTCAAAGTTTGGAACTTGGATGAAGGAAATCCTAATTGAGAATCAAAACAATGTTTGTACTTTTTGCCATTTATTGGGACATTCTGTCAATGAGTGTTTAGAAACACAGTGCACTGATGATCTAGGGGATTTGCCTATTGTTGAAAATGAAACTAAAGTAGTTACAAATGTGATGGAAACAGATGAGAAAGAAAGTGCCTCTATTTAAGGTGATTTAATTCCTACAAAGTGTCAAACAAAGAAAGATATAAGTATGTTGGTCAATGTGTTGGAAGCTAATTCATCTTTACCAGTAGTCCTTAATGTGGATTCAGATTTGGTGCTATATGTTGAAAAGATGAGGAAGGGAAAATTTGCAGTGATGGATACTTATTACTCTGAATTGGGGATTTTTCCATGTTCATCTAATGCCATTGATCCTCATGTGTTGGCATAGAGTTTGGGGAGTTATAATTGTATTTTTAATTAGGGGTGATCCCACAAAGTTGGTTTACAATTTATGGGAGATTCTGATTTTTACGGAAATCACATATTTTTAGAAAATATAATGATTTAAGCCTTTAAAAGTTCCATTAAAAGCATTCCAATTGAAGAGGGTTTGATCAAATTACTTTAGATCAAACCCCCTTAGATAGAACCCCGCAAGTTTTAAACCATACCTATAACATAGTCTCCTTTACACCTATCAAAATGCTGATAAAAAACCACTTTTGATTTACCTTTTGGGGGATCAAATGAATTCATTTAAAATTTATTTTGTTAAGTATGTAGTCCTTATTATAAGCTTCTGAAAAAGTATTATAATTTTAGATAAATTTAATTTTATTATTATATTTATTTTTTATTTCTTGTGAATGTAGGTTTTTCATTGAAAATCAAGTTCTCTGCTCGCACGCGGAAAAATAGAAGATTATAATTTTTTTTTGAAAAATATGAGTGCACTAGATATTGAAGTCCTTTGATTTGATACATAAGAAAAAAGTTATGTTTTATACAACCCGAATTATAATTGGTTTGACTTTGAAACTCTATTAAGGAAAAAATATTCAATAAAACACTATGAACCAATTGGAAGCACTAGATATCGAGTTACAAATCTAAATTAAAAAAAAGAATTTTATCCTTCATGGAAAAAATTTATGTGTTATACATGAGCACCACTCCTTAAAAATAGTGTTTACTAAAAAAACTAGTTTTTGAAGGAGATGGAAAAAGAAGTGCGATCTAATTCCAAATTTTTTGAAAAAAATATATTTAGAATCTATAGACAAAATGTCACAAATCACTAATTTACATCATCTTAAAATTCCTCACAATTTAGCCACTATAGGTGCCTGAAAGTGAAGATTTAGTTAGAAAAATTTAGTTTAGTGTCTAGTTTGGCCAAAAATTGTAAACCAATATTGTGGGATCACCCTCAAAAGGTTGTTGAGGTTCCTATCATTCATAATAGGTCCTCAAAAAATGACAAGGCACTAAAGTTTATAGTGAATTTTCCCAAGGGATGGAAAACTAAAATAGAGATTTCACCTATAAAAAAATCCTTGTGTTTGTATACACCGGGCCCTTTTATAGAACATGAGTAGTAGTTAGATGGAATAATCTCAAAGTTGATGTTGGAGAAATCTTTGTTATCTAACTCTGTTAATCAAAGAGAAATCTCATAATCATGCTTTCCACTCTTGTCTCATGATAAACATGATATACATGAGCTTGGTGAGCATGTCAGTTTGGAAAGTTGGGCACCCTGTATTGCGAATATGGTAGGATCAAATATAATTGATGAAATTGCAGAGCAAGTTGATAAGGAAGAAGGGGAGTTGTTGATAGGTACATGTGTTGTAGATGATGCGCAAGTAACAGATGTGCAGACACTAATGAGATAAGATACATATGTTATGGATGCCATTGAAGTGTATGGTAATGATTTTGATTTTTCAAACCGCCTATTTATTAGCCAAACACCTCTTATAACCCTTGCAATTAAATCACTTGGTAAGAGAGGTAGGAAGTCAAATGAAACAAAGATGTAGGAGGAGATTGCTTCTGGGATTCAGTTGACCTTAGATGGCAACATAAAGAAAAGATTGAGAGTAGGGTGCTCTCCTCAATTGATATGAAGATTGTCTCTTGGAATGCTAGGGGTATTAATTCCCCTAGAAAAAGATCCCAAATCAAGCAACAAATAAATTTTTTAGGGGTTGATATAATTTTATTACAAGAGACTAAGTTATCTAAGAAAAGTTATGAAAATATAATTTCCAAGTGGACTTTATGGAAGTCATGTCAAGTTGTTGCTCAAGGAGCATTTGGGGGATTGCTAACTTTATGTAATGCTAGAACAGTACAGTTGGAATCCATTTCTAATACTTCACATTGGAAATTGTCACTTGTTACTCATTTTGATTTAACTTTCTTGCTGGTCAATGTGTATGCTCCAAGTTCAATAGTAGGTAAACAAAAGCTTTGGAAGGAGCTTGAGTTAATATTTGAACAATCAAGGGTAGAAAAAGTTGTACTTGCAAGGGACTTTAATGAAATATTATGCCTTCATGAAAAGAAAGGAGAAATCATACCACCTCACAAGATAGTGGAATATTTTACTAAATTTATTCATAACAATGCACTTGTGGATGTGCAACCAGAGAAAGGTATGTATACATGGACAAATAAGAGACAGGATTTTCTACAAATAGCTATATGTTTAGACAGATTTCTAATGTCATCCAATTGGGTAGTAAACAAGTATGTGCAAATGTTAGAAATTTTACCATGGATGGGGTATGATCATTTCCCTACTTCTTCAAGTATTGATGCCACTAATTCTGCTCAAAAGTGGAAAGCTTCTTTTAAGTTTGAATCAATGTGGTTTAGGCATAATGAATTCTTGCCTTTATTGAGAACCTAGTGGGTGCAAGCACCGTATGAATTAGGATCTATTATGCATAGATTTTGTAAGAAAATGCAATTCTTGAAAGGAAAAATAAAATAGTGGAATATACATGTGTTTAAAAATATTTTTCATCAAAAGGATCTGATTTCAAAACAGTTGGCAGTTGTGAATGAATAGATTATAAGCCAGGGGTTAACTCCACAGTTTTTTGAGCAACGGAAAAGTTTACAAGCAAAATGGGAAGAATTAGTGCTACGTGAGGAATTGTATTAGAGTTAGAAATCACATGAATTGTGGCTCAGAGAAGGTGATAAGAATACTAAATTCTTTCATATGTCAGCTCAAGTTAAGAAAGCTAAGAATGTAGTGTTTCACATTCAAGAAAGTGCATCAGGAAAATGGTTAAATAATGAGGTGGATATACAAAATGAAGGTATAAAATTCTTTTCTAATCTATTATCTGCACCAGTACAATAATCATATCAGATTGGGGCTGAAAGAGAGGACATGTTGCAAGCAATCTCTACATTAGTTACCGAGCAAGATAATGTACAACTCAATAAGCCTTTTACTTTGGATGAAGTGAAAGTGGTTGTTTTCTCACTTAAGCTAGCTAAGGCCTTAGGACGTGATGGATTTACAACATTATTCTTCTAAAAATGCTAGGATTTCATAAGAAATTATCTTCTTAAGGCTTTGGAGGAGTCTTGAACTTCTTGTTCCATGCTTAAGCAATTTAATGTAACACATATTACATTAATTCCAAAGGTAAAGGATCCAAAATCCTTTCAAGAATTTCATCCTATTTCTCTTTGTAACATAGTTTACAAGATTTTTACCAAAGCAATTTATCTTTGTTTGTTTCCCATCATTCCTAAATTAATTTCTGAAGAACAAGGTGGATTTGTTCCTGGCACGGAGACAACAGAGGGTGCTTTGGTGGCACATGAAGTTTTGCATTCTATTTCTTTGCACAAAATCCCTTCATTTATCATTTAACTTGACATGATGGAAGCTTATGATAAAGTGGATTGGACTTTTTTGATTCAAGTATTAAAGAAATTTGGTTTTAGCAATAAATGGTGCAAATGGGTCCTATCTTGCTTGATAGGTGCAAAATTTTTAATACTATTTAATGGTACATCGTTAGGATTTTTCAGCTCCACTCAATGAGTGAGGCAAGGTGATCTATTATCACCTTTTTTATTCATAATATTAGTTGAGGCCATTAGCAAGACAATCATTCAGTCTCATTTATAGGGATTGTTGAAAGGGATTTCAATACCTTCCATTGACATATCAGTTACACATTCTTTGTTTGCAGATGAAACATTATTATTTGGTGCAGCTTAGCTTCAAGAGGCCAAACATATCAAGTATGTTCTACAAAATTATTCACTCACTTCAGGTCAAAAAATAAACACATAAAAATCAAAGATATACACTTTTAATATCAAATTAGGCTTGCAAAAGAAAATTGTTAACCTTCTTGGTTTTCACGCAGCAGAATTACCTTGTAAATACCTTGGGACTCTATTTTTTACTGGGGAAAATAAAATCTCATACTAGGATAAGATCATCCAAAGTATTTAGTTAAGGATAGGAACATGGGAGGGTAGATGGTTGTCATTATCAGGGCACATATTATTGATAAAATCAGTCCTTTTTGCCATCCCTAATTATTATATGGTAGTATTAAAAGCTCCAAAAAATGTGACATTGTTAATTGAAAAGCTAATGAAGACTTTTTATGGAAGGGGAACATGGACAACAAAAAGAAGATCTCACTTATTTCATTGGAAAATCTTTGTGAAGACAAACCAAAAGCGGGAGCTGGGATACACAATTTATCAGCTAGAAATTAGGCATTAGGAGCAAAATTAGTGTGGTACATGTACACTAAGTCACAAATGAAATGGTGTAAAGTCATGCAAGCTAAGAACTTAGATAACACAAATCCAAAGAGAATTTTTATAGTATCAAACCCACCACAAGGTTCTACAATGTGGAATTTCTTGGTTGCATGTAGAAAGGTAATCACCCTGTATCTCACTTGGGAAGTTCAAGATGGTTTACAAGCAAAGTTTTGGGAAGATTCTTGGGGTGGATATGCCCCTTTAAATACAATTCATAATTTTCAAATTATTCAAAATCTTCTTAGTACAACTTGGGGGGAACAAGTAAGTGATTACTTTGAGAGCATTGAAGACTGCACTTGGAAAGTAATGTGGAAAGTTGTCTCTACTGTAGCTTGTTCAAATGTTTAGAAAGAGGAATTTAAGAGCATATTAAATGAGAAGATTGTTTATGTGTAAGGAGGGGAGGATAAGTTGATATGAGCTCTATCAAAATTGGGTAATTATTTAGTCAAAATGGGTTATAAGATGATAATGAGTCAAGGAGAAAGTATCAAGCCTCAAAGAGCTTTGTCTTTTTGTTGGGACTCAACAGTGTTGCCAAAAGCTGGTTGTTTTTTCATGGTTGGCTATTAAAAAGAGAATTCTGACAAGTGACAGGCTTGCCAAACTTGGGATAGCAGCTCAGTTCACATGTGTCTTATGTTAAAATTAGTTGGAAGAGGTGAATCACTTATTTATTCATTTCCCTTTTGTATCTCACTGCTAGTCCTTTATTAAAAATAATTTAAGTTGGTATGTTCCACTACCAAATAATTTGTGGGACTTATTTCAAGTTGGCCAGTATTGTATAAATCAACATTGTTTGCATGCATTTGGAGAGTGATTCCTTTTGTAGTACTATGGACCATTTGGTGGGAATGAAACTGGAGGATTGTTAGGAATGAAAAAATGAAGGTTGAGCAAGTACTAGAGAAATTGGAGTCTTCAATAACAGAGATAACAAATGCACATGTTTAGAAGGTCAAAAGCAAAGGGTCTTTGTTTATAGATTGGGATTCAAAGGTAATGTAGAAGTGGAATAGTTTTTCTCTACCATTCAAAGGAAGCTTGCATCAGAATCCAAGTCATAAATTAGACAGAAGAAAAATATCTTGGATTCCACCTCCAAAAGGTTACTCCAAGTTGAATTTTGATGGTGCATCACATGGAAACTTAGGTATATCAGGGGTGGGGATTGTAATAAGAGATCATAAAGGGCTACTTGTTTCAGCTAAGTAAATAAAAATTCTAAGAGGAACAAACAATATTGTAGAAGCACAAGCATTGCTTCATGGGTTGCAGCTAGCGTATGATCTAAAACTTAAAGATCTGGAAATTGAAGGTGATTCATTCATTATTGTGAATGCATGTAAAGAAAGAAGAATTTTTTGTTGGAAAATCAGATATGTGATGTTGTAGGTATGGAAGTTGTTGGCTAAGTTCAAATTTGTGCAAATTAAGCATATGTATAGGGAAGTAAACTAACTGGAGGATAAGTTTGCAAATATTGGGTGTGAACAAAATCAAAATGTGCAGATATATGGAAATAATATGCAAAATATTACACAGGATGTAAACAAAGCTATTGAAAGGGAAAGTGTTGGTTACTAACAAAGAGAAATGGAGTTAATGATAAACACTTTTGGTATAGCAAGAATGTTACATTTTGAATTATCTTACAAGCCTAAAGTTTAAATAATAATTTTATAGTAAAAGGGGGCTTGTCAGGGTTTGGTACAATTTATATGCAATGTGGCTGATTGCATCAACATAATGGAATGACTCAGAAGTTTGAGGAAAATTGCTACGTCATCAAGTTTGCCAACATATATTTTTCTTTGGTGTGAAAGTATGAAGAGTACTTAGCATATAATAGAATATCCCTTCACACATGGGTGTTGAGCATAAATATGTTTCACACATGTAAATTGGATAACATATCCAACCAATCACACAAGAAAATCTGTGTGGGAATTTACATTAGTATCGTCTACCAATTGTGTTTAAATTAGTACAAATGAAACTAATGTGTGTCGTCATCAATGGGAAGCTTTGCACTATTTGAGATATGTTGTAAAGTGTGTCCTTTTCTATTAACATGTTTATTGTTTTGTAGGAATAGCCACCATTGGTTTGACCTTGTCTTCATACATCAAAAAATAGTTAAATGATTAATTCCGGTGAAGAGGAAAGCCATAGAAAGTATGATGTGGATGCAAAGCAAATTTCTGATGCCAAATCTTCTTCAAGAATGAAGTCATGCCAAATTTAACACCTATAATTATATGTGTGTGATGAGCTCATTCAAATGATATCAACATGATTTACTCCATATAATATACTATATGTTGTAAGGGTATATTATGTATTTTGCTAACAAGTGGAAATTGATGCAAGGCATAAGAGGAGGATTTCAAAATCATACTATTAAGCAATTTCAAGCATGTATTAACCTTGTCAACGAAAATGCTGATTTCATAGTAGAATTTTGGTTTATGAACACTATAGTAAATATCGCATCTATATTAGGATCCTGGTTGAAACTATTTTCAGCTTGCAAGTTCTGTAGCAACAAAATGGCTCTCAGGAAGGTGAAGAAACTTTTTGGTGCAGTCTAAAGGAGTCATTTACAGTTTCACGTCTATCTCTTCATTGTTAGGTTGGCAAGCTAGCAGGGTAATGACTAAAGTTGGAGGTGTGCAAATTTCTTTTTGACCTTACTTCAAATTGGTATTCAAGGCTTATCTAAATCATCTCCAAGTTCTGCTTCAAATCATAATTAATACAAGAGTTTCAAGGTTGTTTTCATGAACTATATATCTATTAGTTGTGTTAGATTTAGCAATATGGGTACTCTATGAGTGCATGACATATCAACATTTCACGTTGTTAGTCTCTATTTTTCAAATGCCATATATGATTAGTTTGTGAATGTTAGATGAGAATTCTATATTATGGGTAAATTATGAATGTATTCCAGATTAACATAGTTGTTGAAGGGTTTCCTTTCATGTTGTATCTAAGTTCTAGACTATTGTTAGTGGTTATTTTTGGGTGTGTGTGAGTGTCAAGAAAATTCTCCAATGAAATTTCTTCCAAGAAACTACGGGGCATCTTTTCAAGTGCAACAATGGGAATTTCCTTTCTCCAAAGGTTTGGACAGAGGACAATTGTCTTATGTTTTTAAAACAGAATGTATCTCTCTTCTGAAATGTGTGAAGGATATAATTGGGGATGGCATATTGTAGCCATTAGCATAGAGAATCGTATTTCCTTCCAATTTGGTATCCATATTTGTTTCAAATATCATGGATTTGAACCTGAACTATCATGACATGCAAAAGATAGAAAATGCAGTTATTAAAGAAGTCTTCTTGCAAGAAAATGTTCCACTCACAAGTATTCATAAGTATGACTTCTGGCATGGAGGAGCGTACATTGGTGGTGTCTTTCCTAGACATTAATTGCATCATAAAGAGAGCTTTAGAAACATCTATACTGGTATGAGATTGGCACTTGAATTTAACTCCTCAAATTACCTATACAGGGAGCTAAATAGGTATCATTATGAATTGGATAATTATATGGTAAGGAGCTTCAAAACCAAATACCATGCAATTTCATTCCTTCTTATTCGTCATTGTCACTAGGAAACTTTGGGGAGTCATCCAATACCGCCACAGCAAGGAGAGGTGAGATTTGAAGAGTCACATGCAGCACAAAGGGCCTCCAAATGTTCAACCAGTCATGCACAGTTGACAACCAATCCTCCTAGACATGCACATAGCTACAAATTCTAAAACAACCCCTTTGGTAAATCACATTATGAACAAAGAAGGAAAAGAAGATAGCTTCTCAGTACAAAAGGCATGAAGTGAATTGTCAAAATGCTAAATGGTCTTAGCAAAGTCAACTGATTTTGATACTATTGGAACTATTAAAATCAGATGATTTTTGCATATTTTTCATGTCCCTTGAGTCTCCATATGAGTATTTCCTTGTGCATGTTTCCTTCATTTCATAATTTGTTTGCTCATTTTTTGGCTCATATCTGACCCCTAAATCATCTATCTATGTGTTTTCCACATTCTGGTTCATACCGGCATAGGTCTCCCATTGTCTCTCTGACCCACTGTGTTTTTCTACTAATATCTTCTGTTTCAGGTGTTTCGGCGTGACGAAATTTGGGTTTCTCTGATCTGTGTTTCTGTTGGCAAATGTTTGTTGCCTATCAGCAAGACGTTTCTCTTGTCTTAGCGATTGGGTTTTCTTCTACTAGCGGTTATCGGCATATGTTATGGCTTTCGGGGTGTCTTACCGAATACCACTTGTTTCCTCGACTTTGCATTTTGGTGGTTCATCTGTATAAGTTGAGTGCCTTCGGTATAGTGTCACGACGAGGTGAGTTTGTCTCACCGACGGTGCAAAAGGTTTTCTACCAAAGGGGTTTTCGGTAGGAGTCTTTTTATGTCTCAGCGAGGATGAATATGACAATGATGTTGCGCGGTGTAACCTTTTGGTTTCGGTGAGTGGTCTTAGCGAATACAATATGTCTTGCCGACTTCACATGTGGGTTTCTTTTCAGCGTGGCTATGGGTTATTGGTATCATGTCTTGGCGAGCTCAACATGTTATACCGACTGGTGCATATGGAGGTGTTTCAGCCTAGCTAGGGGTTTTCAAAACGAGGTCTCGGTGAGTGACCTCCAGTCTTGTCGATGGAAAACATGTAGTTCCTTGTCGGCATAGGTGTTGCCTTGTCTTGGCGATGCGGGGATAGTTGAAGACCTTCGGTGAAGCATTGGATAATCTACAAGAGGTCCCCCCGAAGGTTGAAAGCTATAATGATATACATGGGGCATAAGGACTCTATCGGTGAGAAATTTATAGTGTCTTGGCAAACAGGTGTGAGCTTGGGCCCTTCGGTGAAACTTGGAGTGATCTATGTAACCTCTCCCCGACACTGCATTATCTTAGCAAAAGCGGATGGGAGATGGTTTTCAGAGTAAGTGTTGCCTTGTCACGACGAATGTGAAACAAAAGTGAATGCCTTTCGGCATGGTATTTTGGTCTTAGTATATGGTCTCCCTGATACTTATGTGTTATAGCGAAGCAGAGCAGGAACAAAGGAATACTATGTGGCTTCGGTATGACTAACAGGTTGTTACAATGACACATTGGAGGTAAAGTTCTTTTCGATAAAGCATTTTGTTACCTTTGTGACTTCTCACCCAAGGCGATGGGCTATGGAGAAACATAAAAGGACCAAAAGCGATACTTTTTGACTTCGACATAGAAAACTGGTGGTCACAGCGAATGTAGAATACAAGGCGTAGGGATAAGCATTTGAATTGCCTTCGACAGGGCGATATGTTGTGTCTAGCCGACTGTTCTACTAGTAAAAACATAATTTCAAAATTTCATGGCTAACATGTTGAATGATTGGGGACCATTTCTAGCCGACTTGAATTGAGCTTGAATCTTGTGGAGGGCTGATATAATATTTTATTTTGATATTTTCTCATGCTGGTGTATAAATAAGCATGAACCAATTGTTAATTGGGACCAGAATTTAGATTTTCGATACTACAAGTAGATACAGTAGAGTAAAATTATCAGACCAGAAGCTATTATTGCATGATTTCACAATGGAGGTATTGATGAGATTCAGTTGATGTTGTTGCATTTCTCTAGTGTCAATTATCTGTTGAATTGAAATGAAAAATACTGCTAAGTTGTCTCCATGAATGATTTTTCTGGTTGTTTAAATTAACATAGAAAGTTTATGTTTGATTTATCGATACACATTTGCTATATTTGTGTGATCAATCAACTTGTTCTTTCAAGCAAAGATTAAATCCTCTTATTGATCACAGTAATCAGAGAAACTCATTTTGGATTATTGAAGTAGAACTTAGTAGTTACATGGTTGCATGTTTATACAAGTTGTAAACAAAGCATATGCTAGATAATTTGTGTCTTCTCTAGAAAGTGTTGCTTATCTTGATCTCATTTGACTCCGCATACTCAACAAGGCATTAGTCTCTGCACCTCATCATTATTAACTCATTCTGTTACTTTTAATTGAGTATTTAGGACTTAGAGCAGAATATTGTCACTGTTTTCAAATTAAATTTCATCTGTTCACTCCCATGTGCCATTGTGAACAAGTGTTGTAAGTGGATTGATTGCAAGTTAAGTCTGCATTATTCAAAGAGGTACACCCACCTTGGTCTTGCAGCACCTAAAGAGTAGAAGGTTTGATTGTTTCAAACCTTGTTCTGTTACCCTGAAACATCATGAAAGCTTGACAACCTTTTGTGGTTAAAACCTGCATTTTTGAGAGCTAACAAATTGGCGACTCCATTGGGGAACAATCAGAATCAAAGCCTGAAACATAGAGTCAGAAATCTTGCACAAACTCCACTGGGAATAAGAAGCATTAAATATTTTCTCACTTTTGAAAAAAGTGAGTGGCTACTCTGACATAAATTTTTGCAGTTGTTCATCATGAATGGAAGAAGATCTCAGTTTAGGGGAGGTCATACCGAAGCTCCTGTTGGTAGCAGTAAATGGACACAAAAAATTGACAAGGTTGAAAAGGGAAAAGGGATAAATGAGGACATGTGCATGACTGGCAAAGACAAAACATCAAGAGCACATTGTGAAACATATGATACATGGAGAGATAATTCAAGTGCAGAACTTTGTACTTCCGAAGATCAAATAAATCCTTTATTTTTTCTTGATCCCCAGAAAAGAGCTGAGTTTGAAGCTACATGTGAGGTTGAACGAATCAGAATTCAGCATGAATATGATCAACAGATGGAAGGTAACCAAAATGACTCTATTAATCATGAGCCTTCTGATGAGGTGAAGGCACAATTGGAACTACAAGAAAGGAAGATAAAAGAGTTGGAGGCTAAATTACAGAAAGCTCAAGTTACTGATCAGACGGCTGGTGGTCCAAAGTATGTTCCACCTCACAAGCAGGGTGATCATTGCGCAGGGGCCTCCAATCAGCAAAATGCTCCTCACAATCAGATAGGAAACCACCACAAGCAGCCAAATCGTCCACCTCACATTCCTACACAACATACAAGTATGTATCCACCTCTTGGTCAGAATTATATCCCACATTATAATGCACAGTATAATAATCATATGCCTCAGTATCAGAATCCACCTATCCCTCCCCCTCATCAGCATGCAACCATGATTAGACAGTTTGATTTAACTGGTTTTTAGTTGTATCCTTACCCTATGGATGGCAGTTGGAGGAATATGGTGCCCAAATTTATAGGAAGTAATGCAATCACAGTTGAAGAACATTTAAGGAGTTTTAATATTTTCATTTAGGACATAGATATGCCTTATGAAGATTTACACATGAAGCTGTTCATGATGTCACTTCTTGAAGATGCCAGGGATTGGTTCAACAGCCTGCCAGCATTCTCAATTAATTATCTCCAAGCATTTTAGGACAAACTCTTAGAGAAATATGGGAATCAAAATGCTCCAGATGTAGCTCTTCATGAATTAATGAGAATTCATAAAAATTAGAATGATTCAATTTATGATTTCAGCTGAAAATTCAACAAGTTGCATACTAAAGTACCTCTTGGATCAAGGTTGCCAGATTCTATTGCACTGAGTGATTATTTAAATGCATTTGATCCTAAGATAGGGTATGAACTGAGAAGTAAATCCCCAAGATATTTAGCTGAAGCACAGAAGATCGCTTTGACAATTGAAAATAACAGGAAGGCTGCTGGTATAACTAATAAGAGGGACAACCCAAGGCCTCCTCAGCAAAGTAATTACCAATACAGACAAGAGAATACATATAGGAATGAAAACAGAAATGAAAGGCCAAGGTTGCATGATATTCCTTACAATACAGAATGGAAAGATGGGAAACATATGGCAGCTAGGCCTAGAAATAAAGAAACTCCAGATCCATTGAGCAAGAAAGGGACTTACATGGTGAGTAATAATTACTTTTGTGAAGTTTGTAATCAACCACATTCTCCAGACTATTGTGTTGTAGCTCAAAGGATGCATGAGGAGGGAATGTTGATGGAGAATGATGGAGAAGATCACAAGGTGTATCTGACTTCAAATGTTTTTCACCATGTTGAGGAAAGAAATTCATCTTTAGAGGATGAGGGTTATGAATATGATGTCTCCAATCAGAAGTATAATGTCCATATGGTTGAGCAATAGATTTTTTATGATTTTGATAAAGATTACACAGAGCCACATCTTGTTGCAGTGCCTGCTCAATGCAATGTGAGGAGACTTACTAAGGATGAAATAGAAAGGATCACTGTTGCTACAGTTGAGAAAGCCAAAAGTCAATACTGGTTGAGAAATAGAAAAATAAATGAGAAAGATGGGTTTCCTAGGGGAATCTTTATAAAAGATCAAAAGGAAACACAGGAAACTGTAAAGAAGCCAGAGAACAAGCAACATGATAAAACTCAATAGAAACCAAGCCAAAAGGAGGAAGTAAAGGAATTAAATAAAGAAATACAGATGCCTGACCAGTCCAGTAAAAAAGAAAAAGAAGAAAATAAGAGAGAAGCGCCAAAATTAAAGAATACTGCCAAGGTGGAGAGTTCCTCTTTTGATTTCACTCAGGAATTGTCCCAATTAAAAATGTCTGTTCCACTTCTTGAAATGATGAAAATTAAAGAGTATAGGGATACTGTTGTTCAATTGATAACAAATGGAGAACATGTGAATGCTGAAAATAAAATAACTGTTAAAGCAATCAATAGGCAGGAGAAGATGAATAATTTTGAAGTCTTCTTGAGTGATATATTATCAACTCCTCCTCAAGTTGATCCCTTTTTTACTACGTTGCTTGTTAATAACAAATTGTTAAGGAACTGCATGATAGATTTTGGTGCTGCTATAAACATAATGCCTGTTGGAGTTATGAAACAACTTAGTATGTGGGTTGATATCACTGGAGGAAAGTGTTATGCAATGGATAACAAACCTGTTCCTGTGGTTGGTACTATGAAATATGTTGAGGTCAAGTTGGCTACTTATCCACAGGTGGCTTATAATATAGATATCACAGTGATTGACACTCCTCCGTAGTTTGGTATGCTTTTGTCAAGACAATGGACAACAACTGTAGGTGGAAATGTTCAATTTGATTTATCTTATGCTATAATACTAGTGAATGGCCAGGAAGTCAAATTGTATAGGGAGCCAAGAATGAGCCAACTTGTTGAATGTGTACCATAGGATCAGATCAATTGTTTATGTGATGTTGATCTTGGAAGTTTTAAGATTGAGCTAGCTTAGCCAGAGTTAACTAATAGTGATCCAATTGAAAAACATGCCGCACAAAATTGCAATGGTGTCTGGAAGATGTATTTTGATGGAGCCTGCAGCCAAGAAGGTAATGGAGCTAGGATTGTATTTGTTTCACCTGGAGGTACTACTTTTAAATATTCATTCTTGTTGGTATCTGAATGTACAAACAATGTGGCAGAGTATGAAGCTTTATTGACAGGTTTGAACATAGCTGTAAAACACAAGATTAAATTGCTAGCTATTTTTGGTGATTGTGAGTTGGTTGTTTCACAAATTAAATCCAAGTATGCAGCAAAGCACAAAAGATTAAAGCAATACAGGAATGCTGCATGGGACACAATTGAACTGTTTGACGCTTTCTCAATTGAGTGGATTGATAGGTCGAAGAATATAATGGCCGATTTTTTAGAAAATGTGGCACTGAAAAGAGAT
>VDFB02093857.1:27404-52045 GCA_007258455.2 Sequoia sempervirens | reverse complement strand
ACATAACTTTAAGAAGCAAGGAATTCATCTTAGTATACTAAGCTAAAGGAGACTATTTGAGGCTATATATAGATTTCCTATCTAGAATCAAAGAATGTTGGCATTGGTTGTCATTGATGTCAACACTCAATTAGGATTGTCATTGATGTTGTGCTAATAGTGGAGTTGCTAATGTTTATGGTTGGATGTAGTCATGCCTTGTTTGGATGAGTTGTTAATGTTCATGGATGTTCATGGTTGAATGTAGTCATGCCTTGTGTTGGATGAGTTGCTAATGTTCATGGTTGGATGCCATGCCTTGTTTAATGACAATTAGAGTTTTATTGTGTATGGTTGTTAGCAGCAGAGATATCATGATGATATATTAAGATGAAGATTAGAAGTAATGTTGAAGTTGGAGAGATTTTGTTGATGATCTCTAGTATGTTGTATGCTCTATCCTATTGCTCTTGTGGAAGTATGTGTTGTTGCAAGGAAGTTCTAGTCTCTACATGTTGGTGAGTTTATGTTATAGGAAGTTGTGTTGAAGATTGTTTGGGAGAATTCTCTGCATTCCTCCACCTTTGAAGATATGGTCTTACGATTTGGGATTCAGTTTCTTTGTTCTATGGATGTTGCACTCCTATTTTTTTGAGTCACCAATGTTTCTGAGGAAGTTTTTGGCAATTGTAGAAGGTTGGCAGTTTTGTTGGTTATCTGGACTAGTCCAAAAAATGCTCCACATTTCTCTGCATTGATTTGTTTTGCTCCTACGGCTTGGTGAACATTCCCTTAATATTTGTGCAATGTCTCAGTTCAATTTTCATGTAATAAAGTGCTCTACAAGTTGTTTTATTAATGTTTCATCTCATGCTTGTGTATTTTGTGCTTCTAGGATGAAGTGTTCTATTTATGTTTGGTTTGTGGTGGTTGTTTGTGGCATGACAGTGTGAAAGAAGTATCTAGAAGTGTTGTTAGATGTTCATAGAACATCTCTTTGTTGTCCACACGTCAATGATTGATATCTTTGGTTTTGCATATAAGTTTGAGTTGGTTTTCTAGGAAAATTGTGGATGTCTAGCTGATAGGGCTTGTTTTCTTGCTTGCACTAGATGTCCTTGGAGGTCTATGCCACCATTTGAGGTTGTGTTAAGATGTATTTGGATCCTGGCCTATTTTTTTGAGAACCGCATTGAGTAATTTTAGTTGAAGATGTGTTTTTGGGCTGACTTGTATTGTGCTACATGTTTCCTTGTTGTCGTCTTGGGTTGATGTGCGCTAGCATATGTGTTGTTTTGCATTGCATTGAAAGATGTAATAATTTGTTATTTGGTCCTCTTTGTCTCCTAGATAGGACCACATTATGTTTTTATTTCCAAATTGTTGAGGTTATTATTTATCTTCTAGCTAACCTAATTGATATTTTGAGACTTGTGGAGGATATAAATGAAAGAACATTTTAGTTGCAAGTGAAGTGAGAGTGGTGTGATGTGTGTATATGGAATTAAGCAGTGAGTTGTGAAAAATAAAATAGAAATGAGCTTTAACACCTCAGTTAGCAGAGTGTAGTATTGATATATGTTGTAATTACATTTCTTCATGTATCTTGTTATTAAACAGTGAGTCTCTTCATCAGGTCCTTGCAATTTGTATCTTGCCTTGGGGTTGTGCGCCTTAGTATTGCAAGTCCTTTGTATCTTTCCCTTTAAGGTTGTGTGCCTTAGCCTGCAAGTCCTTCCAAGAGCAATGTGCTTCCTTAGGTAGTGAGCCTAAAAGAAATTATAATTTTGTAAGCTATGAACTTCTTGTATTGAGAGATTTCTCTCAGTGGTTTTTCCCTTATTGGGTTTTCCATGTAAATATGGTTTTATCTTGTACATGTGTGTTTATTCTCTTATCTTTCATTTTCTTTAATTTGATCAAGTGTTGTTGATCTGTTTATGAGTTGTTGATCCTATTAAAAGTTTAAATTTGCATATTGCTTAATGGTTTAAGATGTGAAGGGGTTAAGATTTTGAAGATACTGATTCACCTCCCTCTCAATATTTGGGTGTGTTAAAAAATTGTTACATTGAGCAACTAGATGGTTTCCAATTATCAAAAAATTTGGACACGATGTGCAAACTCAAGAAAGATTTGTATGGACTCAAACAAGCTCATAGAGCTTGGTATGCTTGGTTGGATAAGTACTTACTTCAGCAAGGTTTCAAGAAAGGTACTACAAATAGTAATCTTTATATATTAAGGTAGAGGAAGAAAAAAAATGATAGTTGTTGCATATGTTGATGACATCATCTTTGGTGGAGATGATAATGTGTAAGAAATTTGCAAAGGAGATGCAAAAAGAATTTGAGTTATCTATGATTGGTGAATTATCTTTCTTCCTTGGGCTTTAAATTGTTCAACTAGATGATGGTATCTTATTTCTTAGGCAAAGTATGTCAAAGATATGTTGAAGAAGTTTGGCATGGAGGATTCTAAACCTGTCAACACCCCTATGGTTATTGGTTGTCACTTGAGCAAGATTGATGAGTCTCCTGAGGTTGATCAAACTTTTTATAGGTCTATGATTAGAGGATTATTGTACTTGACTACTTTTAGACCTAATATTATGTATGTAGTATGTTTGGTTTCTAGATATCAAGATAATCCTTTGAAAAATCATGAGAAAGTAGTAAAAGGAATATTCAGATATTTGAAGGGAACTCCGGATTATGGTTTGTGGTATAAGAAAGATGAAATTTTTATTTGAGTGCTTATTTTAATGTTGATTGGGTAGGATGTGCAAATGACTAGAGAAGCACCCTAGTGGAAGTGCATTTTTTTAGGAGACAAGTTGGTCTCTTGGTTAAGTAAGAAGCACAAATCAATGTCCTTATCCATAGTAGAAGTTGGTGTATATTTTTGCAACATTTTTCTACACCCTAGTGCTTTGGATGAAGCAGATTATAAAAGATATAAAGGTGGTATATGATGAACCCATTCATGTATTGTGTGATAATACCAATGCAATTAACATTTCCAAGAATTTGATGATGCATTCAAGGACCAAACACATTTCTATTTGGTATCACTTTCTAAGGGAGAAAACTACAGAGCAAGAAGATTGGAGTATGTGCCTACTAAGGATCAAATTGCATAAATCTTCACTAAGGTGCTTTCAAAGGATACTTTTGAGTACATCTCTGACATAAGTTAGGGGTTATTTCCCCTCATTTTTCTAACTAGATGTATAGATGGTGCATCTATCCAATGGGAAAAATTCATGTCATATCTTTTTCTCCTAGATTGATGTGTGCTACCTCTCAGGGGGAGTAGGTAGTTGGTTGGTTTTTGCTAATAGGGGGAGCATGTACTCTTGGTTAAAGAAGAAGTATTGTTGGTCAAAGGGGGAGAATGTGCAGGTGTGTGTTGCCATCAATGTCAAAGGGGAGATTGTTGGCATTGCTTGTCATTGATGCCAACACTTGGGAAGATTGTTGCACATGTGTTTGGAATTGGTTGTCATTGATGTCAAAACTCAATTAGGGTTGGCATTGATGATGTGCTAATATTGGATTTGTTGATGTTTATGGTTGGATGTAGTCATGTGACTTGTTTGGATGAGTTATTAATGTTCATGGTTGGATTTCATTCCTTGTTTAATGACAATTAAAGTTGTATTATGTATGGTTGTTGACAACAGAGATGATATCATGATGATATATGTTAAGATGAAGATTAGAAGTAATGTTGAAGTTAGAGAGATGTTTCTAATGAGCTCTAGTATGGTTTATGCTCTCTCCTATTGCTCTTTTGGAAGTATGTGTTGATGTAAGGAAGTTCTAGTCTTCGCATGTTGGTGAAAGTTTCTTCTATAGGAAGTTGTGTTGAAGACTATTTGGAAGAATGCTTTACATTCCTCTGCCATTGAAGATATGGTCTTGCGTTTTGGGATTTAGTGTCTTTGTTCTATGGATGTTGCACTCCTATCTTTTCAGGTCACCAATGTTGTCGAGGAAGATTTTGGTAATTGTAGAAGGTTTGCAATTTTTTTGGTTGTTTAAACTAGTCTAGAAAATTCTCCACGTTTCTCAACATTGATGTTTCTACTCCTATAGCTTGGTGAATGTGCTCTCAGTGTTTGTGCAGTGTCTCAATTCATTTTTCATGTAGGGTAAAAGTACAAAGTTGTGTCACACTTTATAAAGGAAATGACCATCACTGATCCAACTTTTAAAATTGAATCACTAAAAAGCAACATATATGTTTTGAATTTTGAAATGATGTAAAATAGTAAAATATGTATTTTTTAGTATATTTTATGTTTGTACTTTTTAAAAAAAAATAAAAAATATTTTAAACTAATTTTTAATGAATTAATACTATAATTTAGTTGTTGATAAAATGCTGAAAAATGAAGTTGCACGAGATGTCAAACTTTTTATAGTAATTTTGTTTTTTTCAAAATTTTTTCTGTGTATTTATAACTTGAAACTTTAGTGCATGGATATATTTTTTTCCAATTTTTATAAATATATTTTTTTAAATAAATATTAAAATGTGCATGAATCAAAATATAGTGGTTTCCATGGGATGCCAACTTTCATATTAAATATTTATGTAAAATGGAAAAAAATCATACCATCTTGAAATAGATTATTTTATCTAGTGCATCATATTTTTTTCAATTTTTTTTAATAAGTTTTAGTATTTTTCCTTTGCATGGTAATGAACCTAATATTTTGTGCTAATAAACTACTTTTAGTTAAAATAAATAATAAATAATAAATAATAATTAAACTATTAAAATAAATATATTTTTGAAAACTACACTTATGGATCTACAAAAGGGTATTTTTATATATATTTTTTAAATGTTATTTACATTTGTAGGAGTTATTGAAACTTCAAGTTTCTCAAATAATTTTATTTTTTTGGTAAATTAGACTCAAAGTGGTGCTCCATATATTTTTATCCAACAATTTTACTTGAAAAAGTTGTGGAAGTATCTAACTTAGCTAGAATGAATCTTACTAGATCATATGTTTGACCAAAATTGATTTTTAGTTAGAAATACTTAAATTCAGTTGTGCTGATAAGTTGGTTGAAAGTGTGACACAATTTTGTGCTTTTACCCTGTAATAAAGTGTTTCGCAAGTTGGTTTATTAATGTTTCATCTCATGTTTTTGTATTTTGTCCTTTTTGGATGAATTGTTCTATTTCTATTTGGTTTGTGGTGGCTTTTGTAGCATGACCATGTGAAAGAAGTAATTGTAAGTGTTGTTGCATGTTCATAGAACATCTCTTTGTGGTTCACACATCAATGATTGATCTCTTTAGTGTTACATATTGTTTTGAGTTGGTTTTTTGGGAAATTTGTGGATGTATGGCTGGCAGTGCTTGTTTTCTTAATTTATCTATGTGCTTGGGGGTCTACGCTAGCATTTGAGGTTGTGTTAAGATGTATTTATATCCCAACCTATCTTGTTGAGAACTCTATTGAGTAATTTCAGTTGAAGATGTGTTTTTGGGTCAATTGGTATTGTGTTACACGTTTTCTTTTCTACTTGGGTTGCTGTGCACCAGCATATGTGTTGTTTGGGATCACATTGAAAGATGTTTAATAAGTTTTTATTTGGTCCTCTCTATCTCCTAGATAGGACTGCATTATGTTTTTGTGGCCAACTTGTTGAGGTTATTGTTTATCTTCTATTTTGGCTAACCTAATTGATGTTTTGAGACCTTGCAGAGGATATAGATGAAAGTACATTTCGGTTGCAAGTAGAGTGAGAGTGGTGTGATGTGTGAATATGGAATGAAGTAGTCATTTGTAGAAAATAAAAGACAAATGAGCTTTAACACCTCAGTCAACAATGTGTATTGTTAACATATGTTGTAATTTCATATCTTCATGTATCCTACTATATCATGCAATGAGTCTCTTCAACAAGTCCTTATAATGTGTATCTTTCCTTGGGTTTGTGCACCTTAGTACTACAAGTCCTTTGTATCTTTCCCTAAGGTTGTGCACCTTAGCCTACAAGTCCTTTCAAGAGTAGTTTGCTTCCTTAGGAAATGAGCCTTAAAAAAATTGTAAAGTAGTGAGCTTCCTATTTTGAGAGATTTCTCTCTGTGGTTTTTCCCTTCTGAGGTTTTCCACATAAATATGGTGTTGTCTTATGCATGTGTGTTTTTTGTATTATCTTTCATTGTTGTTTATTTGATTAAGTGTTGTTGATCCTGTTAAAATTTTTAATTTGCATAGTGTTGAATGGTTTAAGATCTAAAGAGGTTATGTTTTTGAAGATACTAATTGACCCCCCTCTCAGTATTTAGGTGTGTTCAACAAAGAATAATTTTGAATAAATCCCTATGTCTACTTCATCTATATCTCCTCCTCTAGGCCTCCATGAAGAAAATCACTCATCATGTCCATCTAGTGAACCTCTCATTGTTGTCTTGTAGTGATATGAAGTGTATGTCAAATAAAAAAATCATCTTTGCAATATATTCAAAGGCCTCAAAGTAATCAACACTAGGAACCTCAAGAAAACCCTTTGCAATTAACTATGTCTTATGCTAATTGATAAGGCTCATTTATGTCCCATTTATCCCATATTTTATCTATTTTTCTATACCATAATGACTACTTTTGTGTGCCATTTCCATACCATATTCTTCCCTTTATAATATTTTTGATAAATATGATTAAATAAAAAATAAGGGATATTTAATTAAGTTTTTAGATAAAATAAGAGAAGAAATATTATATTATATCTTGCTATTATGTTGAGAAAATAATTCCTACAACACATCAACAAAGAAGATAGAGATAATATACTTCATGTAGCCTATGGGTGCACTTACCAACAAATTGATTTTGGCTAATAAATATTTTTTAATAATTGTTTTCCTAAGATATACTAAGTTAGCTACAACCATTAAATTCCAAGCTTTGTAATATGAAATGGTTAAATGCCAAAATAACACTCCATACTATTTTTTGTTGTAACCATAATACATTGTGGTTTCTATGTTATTGTGAGGAATGGCCATGAGATAAAAGGAATATATTTAGGCCAAAGATGATTAACTATATAATATTATTGTTATAATTGATGATTTGTCTTCAATTTTATAAAGAGTGGCTAGAGTTCAAAAACTCCTATATAGTTTGAGAAATTTGGTGAAGGTCATGGGCCTAAAAAATATTATATAATACCAAGAAATATGTATGTAAAATATTATACAAAATACTTTCTTTGATCTTGAGAAGCTCATAGCAAATAGTTTTATTACCTTGCAGATTGGTATTAGGGTCTTATCTTAGGAAGTGATGGTGATCTTGCTTTGTGTTCTTTATTTTTAAATTTTTTTTTGACATAATTTTATTTTATTGTTATGTGAATCATATAAAGTGTGACTACAAAATGTGAGTTGCTAGACTACTTTTATTATATGAAGTATGATGACAATATAAAAAAATATAAAAGCAATTTTTATTGATTTACATTATCTATTGCTTCAATAAATAAAATAGTTATATTAATTTGTAGAATAAATTTTAACAATATTGTAGTCAACCTTCTTTAAGTGTTTTAATTTAAATTTGGTTTAAATAAATTCACAATACCTATAGTAGTTTTGTTATAACTTCTATAGTAGTTTAAAATGTTATATTTGTGAATAATATAAGGCACATGATCAAACAACGAATAAAACACCTTCCACACAAGAGCTCTACAAATCAAAGATTTGTTGTTCCTCAAAAGGAAAATACTTACATTATGGATAATACAAGAGAGAGAGAATGCTTTATAAGAGCAACCCTAAATGATAAAGGGATTAGATCATGTCAAGTGTCAATATCTTGTGTGATGAGACAAAATAATCTAATATTAGCTCTTTATAAATAAAGCACCCAGTTAACTAAAAAAGTATTCCTAAGTTTAGTTTAAGTGCTTGAGAATTAGAATAATAATTAACTAAAGATTAATTAATTATTATCTAATGCATTATTACTCTAACACCCCCCTTAAGTGTAACTTAGGGAGTAGATAAAAAATATAAAAACCAATGCATAAAAAGAAAAGAAAGCATGAATGGGTCCTGGAAACTATGCTTGATGAGGTATCCAATACAATCAAATAAATCTCTCATAACTGGAGAAAAGGAGAAAACCTCATGGGAAAAACTCCTCTCCTAAAGAGAGATGAAAGTATGTAAAAAAACATGAAGGAAAGAGGCCTCATGAAGACCCCCCAAGGAAAAATTCCTTTGCCCCAAGCATCGATTGCAACTAGAGGTAACGAGGCAATGCTAAAGGTTTCATTAAGATGTCTACAACCTGCTCCTCTATAGGCATGTACTCCAAAGTGAGAAAACCATCCTAAATCAATTGTCGTATGAAGTGCATGTGAATCTCTATGTGCTTAGTGTGTTAATGCTCCACTCGATTATGAGATATGTGAATGGAACTCTAGTTGTCACACCAAAGAATAGTGGGACTATCAAGAGGAAAAATAAACTCAGTCAATGACTGTTGAAGCCATAAAACCTCCTAGCTAGCCAAAACCACAACACAATACTTAGCCTCTATGGATGATAATGCAATAGTAGATTGCTTCTTGCAAGACCATGTAATGGCGCCAAAACCAAGGCAGAAAACAAAGCCAGAAGTGGACTTTCTATCATTGAAATCACCAAACCAATATGAGTCAATGAAGCCAATTATCTAAGGATCTCCTAATGTATAGTGAATACCATAATGTGAGGTGCCTTAAATATATCTCAAAATTCATTTGGATTCTTTCCAATGAATCACATGTGGATCATGTGAGAATCAAGAGACAAGACCAATTGCAAACGAAATACCAAGATGTGAATGTGTCAGGTACAAAAGACTTCCAACCAACTGCCTATATAATGTAGCATCTATTAAAGGAGTAATACAAGTAGAAGACAATATAACACCTGACTGGAATAGTGTGGGGGTAGGCTTGCAATCAAGCATGTCAAATCTATGAAGTATGCCAAGAGCATACTTCTATTAAAATATGGAAATCCCATCTGAAGACTAAATAACTTGTAAACCAAGAAAGTAGTGTAGAAGGTTGAGATCTATCATCTCAAACCACTCCATCAAAGCTCCCTAAACATTTTGGATCATGGATGATGAACCTCTTGTAAGGATCAAATCATACACATATAGCACAAGGATTAATAGTTAAAGTAATAAGGGACTTATTTAATTAACTCACGATTCATTAATTATTAATTGATTATCCTAATTAATCCAAAAAACCTAATAGGAAGGGTCAAAATGGCAAATCATGGTTCTAATCCTTGTGAATATGTGTGTGTATTGAAGTGTTAATATGATGTGGTTGATTGACTAATTTTGAATGATGCAATGAAATGACTATGTAAACTAGGGAAATGTAGTAGTCTATTATGAATTATTAGAAATCTAATGCAACAAGACAAAAATAGAATCTAGAAATGTTGAAGGAAAACACAAAGGAACTTGGGATTAAAATTTGAGTTGAATTAGCTAGTATAGGGAATAGTGTGCCTAGGATTGTCCTCCTTCTTTATCAGATCAAAAATTATAGGCCATAGTTCACTAGTCTATAGCTTTTTTCCTTTTGAGCTCACAGTCAAAACTTCATCTATTGATAAGAAAATCCAATTTCCATGACTTGACAACTTGTAGGGTTTAAGTGCATGAATGAAAAAATAGCCTTAAATCTTCCTCCAATTCACTTCAGATCTGTAAATTGCACACATGAAGAGAGGGGAAGGGTTGTACCATATAGGGGCTTTCCTAAGTCAAACCTCATGTTGGTATCTCTACCTCCTCAATGGAAAATTATGATTTAAAAGAGATCTTATCCTTGGTTGGATAGAGGCTAATAATAAATAAGTAATGAATTGAAAACTTGTTGCAACTCATCACTCAAATTCAATCTTCTTGATGGACTAAAGTCACACCCATCACCTTTAAGGATTTTTTGTTGCTTATTTTGAATTAATTTGAATACCTACAAGTGTTAGTGCTCACAAACAAAATGCATGCAAACATGAACAAAACTTACATAACACATGAAATGATGCTTGAATGATGAAATTCTACAATAATCTTGAAAAAAATTCTCTTGATTTCTCTTGAATGGTTTTAGGAAAATTGATTTACTCTTGATTGAATTCACTAGGTGTGCTTCATATTTTAAATGTTGAAAATGACTTGTATTTAATCTAGTTCTAATTTCCCAAAACTCAAATTCTGATAGTTGACAATTGAAATTGGAAATTTAAATAATAAATTATTAACATTGATATATTCAAATTTGGAGCCAAAAATGATGGTCTAGGGCGTAGGGCCCCCTAGACTAGATTCCTACTTTTTAGGGATCAAATTGTTGGGTAAAAAATATTATATGCATAGTTTGATTTCCCATGTTTGATTATCCAAGAGATGCTTATAAAATGGGAAATTAATTCATAATTAGGTCCAAGCATATAGGGGGAGCTAAACCTAATATGAAATTGTCAAGGGCAACAATTTGGGCACTACATTTAGCCCCCACTTTATTGTGAGTATGAAATTACGCTAAGACTCACACTGAATTAAGAATATGTCAAGATGGGTTCAATTATCTAAATATTAAAGAGATTGGATGACATTGAATCTAGGGGATGTGCAAGCCCCCAAGATTCAAGATCCTATGGCAAGAAAAATAAGGTTAAAGGAGCGCACATTATATATATATATAATGCAGCATGACAAACATGACATAACAATACAAACTGAAACATAATGAAAATACTATGCAAACATGCAAATGGGGTATGCAAATCATAGACTAGAAAGCTCTATATAAACATTACTAGGATCTGCACCCAAGGCATTCATGAGTCATAAGCTAACAAAGTCTGATATTTTCTAGGAGAACCATGAATCAAGGCATCGTAGGCTAGTGAAGTTTGATATTCACTAGGTGAGCCTTTTAAAAGTAGCAAATGAGAAACACATAAGGGAGCTAGTTAGGATAGGTTTTCATTAGGTGTGATCCCATGTCAACCATACCAAGAATTATAGCCCCAATAATTATTATAAGGTGCTACAAAAATGATCAAAGTGTCAAGCCAACACATCACTAATTCCAACATGTGTGAACGAAGTGAAGCACATAGAAGAATGCATGCCTCCACCTTAAATTAATTGCTAACACCTATTATGAGCAATTACCTTTAAGGTAGAGTAAGACAATAAATGCAATATGAAAAACAAAGGTCATGAAATTTTATTGGAAAACCCTATGCAAACAATATGTTTCCAAAAGAGCTAACTCATGACAAGGGGTTGCCCCCAAGACAAAACCACAAAAAGGACAAAATATGTCACATAAGGGATCCATGGATCTAAGGTCAGTATAGACCTTTGATAATGTGTAATATGATTATGCTCACAATTGACACCATTCCGCTAGATACTCATGAAACTACAAACACGATGGAAGAAAGACACATAGATATGATAAAAACAAAAATTTTGGGTCAACATGGAAGAGACCTAAATGCCTCAATTCCTTGCATCATCCCCAAAAGGAAAACAAAAGACAAAAAAAATGTTTATGATGTAAAGAAGAATGGAGATATAAATAGATGGATGTTTACAATAGATTCATTTTATTTGTATCCTTATGTCAATGAGAACAACAAGGGCCATTCAAACTAATAGACATAAAGACACATAAAGCAAAAAAATACGGGATATCACATCAAATGCAAGAAAACACACAAAAGTACAATACACAAAGGTACAACACATGAGAGCTGATCTAAAGAAAATGGTCCACATCCTAATATTTCTCATCATAAATGGATTTCATTAGAATTGATGAGGTTTTGCACTTAGTGCTTAAGAAACATACATCGCTCTGTATCATGTCTAGGTGTATGATGATATTGAAAAAATGAATTTGCATTGAGATTTGAAAATAAAGGTTTACTTCTATCAATTGGCCTAATCATAGGGAGTTGAATTTAAATTTTCTTACTTAATAACTATAAATTATTGCATGAAGAGAATTGGGTAATTGTGAAAATTGTCTATCTATAGGTCAAAAATGATAGGGAGTGTTACTTGTAGTAGCAACTTGTGTTTCAATGTTATTGACAAATTGAGAAATTTTTATATTAATGAAGTTTTTGTTTTTATTTTTGAATGATGAGAATTGTTTTTGGGTACAGATTCAAATTGACCTATGGAAGTCGATGGTGTCCCTTCATATTGGATAATCGATATTTGATAATCGTGAATAGTCATACACAAATGTTGAAAATATGGATATGTCATCAATAATATCATGTCTCAAATATTGGGTTGCAAATTTCTTATAAACACTCTATGGATGTTAGCATTAGGAAGACTATAGGATATTTGTGAGTAAAGTAATTGATATTGTCCTATAAATTATGCTACCTTTTCCTTAGGTCCTTGTTTACTATGAACTAAGTCATTTTATGTCACTTGAAGACCAATGTTTGCTTGAAAATGTTGGAGAAATGCACTAACAAGTTAGGTGAATGAGTTTATGGAGTTATTCGGCAATGAGAAAAATCATCCTAAGACCATATATTTCAATGATCTAGGAAAATTTTTAGCTAGGAGCTTGTTTTCAAAAATGAAGTTGCTACATTATGCGGTAAAAGCCAATACATGGTTGTTAGCATCTCCCTTGCCATTGTATTTTTCAAATCACAGTATTTCAAATTTTTGATGTATAGGTGTTTTGAGTATAATGATTGATAATGGGTTTCGTGTGAGGTATTTTTTAGATAGGACAACTGAGAGGGGGGGTGAATTAGTTGTCATGGATTATAACCTTAAATTCAATTATTGGAACTAACACATAAACTAATTAAGTGATCAACCATCAAATGCAAATGCACAAACACAATAACACCAAATTTACATGGAAAACCCAATGGGGGAAAAACCGCGGTGAGGATTAACTCACACTATAGAGAATATCAAAACCAATTACAAAAAGGCTCACTGCCTAAAATAAGGACTCACTGTCCATGAGGCTACAACCTAGAGGGCTCACTACCACAAAGATACAAAGAAGACAAAGAAGACTTGTTACAGAGAGACAACAATCCCAATGCAATGAAGATTCCACCACAATCACTGATCAACTCACATGAATGATAGAGTTATCCTTCTGCTCACTACATTTAGAAACCCTATGTTTAAGCTCCACACTAAACAACCACACACTTAACTCACACACATTAAGAATAGCATCAAAGTCATATCTGCTCTTTCACTTATCTTCCTTATTTTCTTATGTACATTTTCATTGTTAGCACATTCTATATTTATACTATCTCCAACCTTGAAAAGATACCAAGTCGTCCATCCAACTTCAAATTCAAATTAGGTCGGGGCTAAACATCCTAGGGTGGAATTAGAATGAGGGTGACCCAAAACACATGCTTCACAAGGACACATAATAGATCCAACACACTTCATCAACTTTGAAAGTAGTGCTTGACACATGATCAACCATACCAGTGTAAAACACATAGATCGATTAAGCTTGATACTTCCAAATGCCAAAACCAACTTCAATAGAACTAGGGAAACAGAACTCTTGAACCATACACCATAAAACTTCAACAAAGAGAAATCTAGACCAGCAAAAATTCTCCTGGACCTCAACCAAACACACAACAAAACATAGTTCACCAACAACCTTCTTTTAATACAATTTTCTCAATATCCTCAACAACAACTAGTAGATAACTAGCTAACAGGTTGACATCAATGACATCACTTCATTTCTCTTCCATACTTGTAACAATCTCCCCCTTTTCCATTGATGGAAACACATGATGTGAAAAAACCATCAAAGACACCGTACCCGTTTTGAAAATACTTTTCAAGATTTTTCTTTCTGCTACTCCCCTTTTAGAAGATCATCATCCTCATTACCTACATTCTTTTATTAACTTTCTTTTCCTTTTCACCTGCTCTCTCTCCTTTTTTTATTTTTCACATGCTCTCTCTCCCCCTTTGACATCAATGGCAAAGGAAAAAGATATGTCCATTGAAACTTCTTTTGACATGAAAATAGAATAATCATAATGACAACACTTAGAAAATATTCATGCTCCCCATGAGGGCAACCACCAACAAACATTAGGTCAAAAATATAGAATTATGAATTCACTAGACCGATGCATCTCCAAATGCATCTTAGTTTGTAAAAAGAGGGGCAATAACCCCTAGCGTATCCCAGAGATACTCAAAAGTATCTTTAGGAAGAGCCTTTGTAAATATCCACAATCTGATCTTTTGTTGAAACATACTCAAGCTATACTTCATTCTCCATGAACTTCGCTCTTAAGAAATGATACTTGATAGATATATGCTTCATTCTCGAGTTCATCACATGATTCTTCAAAATGTTAATTGCACTTGTGTTATCAGAAAAGATAGGAATAGGATCATCATGTAGCACTATGGTATCTTTCAATGTTTGCTTCATCCATAAAACTTGTGTACAACACGATGCAACATCAATATACTCAACTTTAGTAGTAGAAAAAGAATTAAATCTTTCTTTTTACTCAACCATACCACCAATCTACATCCAAGAAAGAATGCACCACCACTTGTACTCTTTTTGTCATCTATAATTCTGACCCAATTTGCATCTATATAAGCATTGAGTGAAAATCAATATCTTTAGAATACCATAATCCATAATCCAGATTGCCTTTCAAATATCTAAATATTGTTTTAACTGCAGTAACATGTGTTTCCTTTAGATCTTCTTGAAATCTAGCTACAAGAAAAACCACATGCATAATAGCCAGTCTAGTAGTAGTCAAATATAGAAGTAGTCCACCAACATAGATCTATACTTGCTCAGATCAGTCTTAGGTGAATCATCATCTTTTCCCAACTTGCATCCAATTACCATAGGATTACTTACCGGTTTGGAACCATCCATCCCAAATTTTCTCAACATTTCTCTCACATACTTAGATTTTGAAATGAAAATTCCTTTCTCTATTTGATTAATCTGTAGCCCAAGAAAGAAAGTCATCTCACCAAACATAGACATTTCAAATTCTTTCAACATTTCTTTTACAAACATCTTGCACATCTTTTCATTTCCTCCAAAGATAATGTCATCAACATATACAACTACAATCAAGATTTTGTCATTTTTAGTCTTGAAATACAAATTATTATTTTTCGTACCTTTGTTAATTCCTTGTTGATTCAAATACTTATCTAACCTTGCATACCAGGCTCTAGGAGCTTGCTTTAGTCCATATAAAGATTTCTTCAATCTACACACCATATTCGGTTGATCTGTTAACTAAAATCCTTCTAGTTGTTCCATGTAGACCTCTTCATCTAGTTCACCATTCAAAAATGTTGATTGATATCCATCTGATAGACTTTGAAATCTTTATAAGCAGCTAATGCCAAGAGCATCATTATAGCTTCCAGTCTTGTTACCCAGGAAAAAGTCTCCTGAAAATCTATACCTTCCACTTGTGAGTAGCCTTTAAACACAAGCCTTGCTTTGTTTCTAATAACTTTCCCGTTCTCATTCAATTTGTTTCTGAATATCCATTTTGATCCAATGATTTTTTTTTTTGTCAATCTTGTGACCAATTCCCAAGTTTGATTCTTTTCAATCTGCAAAAGTTCTTCTTTCATTGCTTTCTTCCATTGTTCATCCTCACAGACTTCACTTACGAAATTCAACTCAATTTCAAATAATAACCACAAATTTACTTCAACAACAACTTTGCTTCTAGTCAACACACCTTTTGTCTTGTCTCCAATAATCTAACTTTTTGAATGATTCCTATGCACATATTTCGGTGTTCTAGGGGAAATTACCTGAGCATCATTTTATCTTTCATTCTACTCTCTCTACTCATCTCTTTCCTGTTCTTCCACAATTTCTTCTATTCTCACATAGTCATGTTCATTAGACACATATCCATCAATATCAATAGAATTCTTCATTGCTTCATCAACCTTCACATTCGAGCTCTCCATAATCTTCCTCAATATTTTGTTGAAACATTTGTATGCCTTTCTTTTCTAGTAGAGTAACCAAGAAATATTCCTTCATCACTTCTTGCATCAAACTTTCCTAATGTTTCCTCGTCTCTTTTGATATAGCATTTGCTTCTAAATACCTTGAAATATTTACCTGTCGAAATTCTTCCATGCTATAACTCATAGGGAGTCTTTGTACTATTTTCTCTTGCCTGAACTTGACTGAATACATACACAACAGTGTGAATAGCCTATTTCCAGTAAACTTATGGTAATTCGGCTTCAGTGATCATCAACCTAGCAACTTCTTGAAATGTTCAATTTCTCCTTTCAACAACTCCATTTTGTTGAGGAGTTCTCGAAGAAGATAACTGTCTTTTTATTCCATGCACTTCACAAAACATATTGAACTCATGGGAGGTGAATTCACCACCTATGCTAGATCTCAAGCATTTTATCTTTAAATTCACTTCATTTTCAACCATAGCCTTGAATGCTTTGAATCTATCTAATGCTTCTAATTTTTCTCTCAAAAATGTAACCTAGTATATCTAGAATAATCATCAATTAAAAGCATAAAGTACCTTTCACCAAGTAGACTTCACACTCTCATGGAACCACAAAGATCTGTATGAACCAAATCCAACAATCTAGTACTAGATTGTTCTCTTAATCTGTAATGATTTCTTGTTTGTTCCCTGAACTAGCAATTCCTGCAGATAACATTTATAGGCTTTGTAATTCTCGGTAAATCTCTCGTGTGGCTTGAATAGTACTAATCCTTTCCAGGTTATCAAAATTCATGTGACACATTCTCCTATGCCATAAACAACTATCATTTATCTTAGTCATAAAACATTGTCCATCAACACCTTTAAGCTGATAAATATTACCTTCAGATTTATTTCTTGTAGCAATCAAAGTTCCAGAACCTTTCCGGATCTCACACTTCTCATCCTTAAACATAAGATCACATCCCTTTCTACACATTTGACCAACGCTCAACATATTATTCCTTAAACCCTTAACATAGTAGGCATCGTCAGTATGATGCTTGCCATCAAAACTTACTAAACCTATCCCACAAATTTTAGCACCAGTATCATCTCCAAACATAACAAGGCCTCCATCATATTTTTCAAGTTTCACAAACTTACTCTTGTCACTAGTCATGTGATGTGAAAAACCACTATCAACTACCCAAAAATTATTTTCCTATTTAGCATGTAGGGTAGAGATAACTGTAACTTCATTTCTCTCCTTCTCCGGAGGACTTTCCTTTGATTGTCTTTTTGAATTAGTAGAAGTAGGTTCATCTTTAACCACCAAGAACAAGCATTCATTGTCATCTGGATCTTCATATTCTGAATCTTTATTTGAAATACTATCATTCTCATTAACATAGTAAGCTTTGTTAATCTTTTTTCCTTTCCTTTCTTTCTCATATCTTTGTTTATTCTTTCTAGCTCTTTCTAGACACTTTGCAGCATAGTGACCAATTTCTACACAACTAAAGAATTTAAAGGGAAATTTTCCTTCATACTTACCAAAGCCTTTTCTCAGTCTTCTTACAAAGTTAGCCTCCATTTCTTCAAAGTTCTCTTCATCTAGATCTTCAATTTTTGTAGCTTTAAAATCAGTTTTTGTTTTTCCTCCACTTCTTAGATTCAGCTTCCTCATTTCATAAGATGCCAAAAATCTTAACAACAAATCATTTGTACAAGTCTTTTAATCTATAGTCTGCTCAATAGCACTCAATTTTCATTGTAAGCATTAGGAAGAGTTCTGAGAATCTTCTTTACAATTATGGTTTCATCTACAGTGACGCCAAGAGATCACATTCCAGTCACTACCTCATCCAATCTTTGTACATAGGCTTTAACATTCTCATCTTAAGACATATGTAGAAGATCAAACTGTGTTTCCAAATTTTGTAATTTTGCTTCTTTCACCCTTTCATCACCATCGTGCACTCTTTCTAAAGCATCCCATACATCCTTAGTTTTCTTCAAATTCTAAACCTTAATCATCTCAGAATGTACCAAACTATTCTTCAAGATGAACTTTTCCTTGTTATTCGCTTCATGTTCTCTAATTTCTTTAGGTGTACTCAGACCATTTGTAGGAGTGTAGGGATTCTTATAAGCATTCTCTACATCAAATCTGCAATACTCTAGATATTCTTCTATCAATACTTTCCAAATACCATAATTAGTTCCATCAAACCTCGAATGATCAAAGACCATTTTGTTAGCCATCCTGAAGTGGTTAAGCTCTTCACCAAGGAACCAAGCTCTGATACCAATTGTTGGATAGGACAACTGAGAGGGGGGTGAATTAGTTGTCATAGATTATAACGTTAAATTCAATTACCAGAACTAACACATAAACTGATTAAGTGATCAACCATCAAATGCAAATGCACAAACACAATAACACCAGATTTACGTGGAAAACCCAATGAGGGAAAAACCACAGTGAGGATTAAATCACACTATAGATAATATCAAAACTGATTACAAAAAGGCTCACTACTTGAGATAAGGCTCATTGCCTGAAATAAGGATTCACTGTCCACAGGGCTACAACCCAGAGGGCTCATGCCACAAAGATACAAAGAAGACAAAGAAGACTTGTTACAGAGAGACAACAATCCTAATGTAATGAAGATTCCACCACAATCATTGATCAAATCACATGAATGATAGAGTTATCCTTCTACTCACTGCATCCAGAAACTTGACATTTAAGCTCCAAACCGAACAACCACACACTTAACTCACACACATTAAGAATAGCATCAAAATCATGCCTGCTCTTTCACTTATCTTCCTTCTTTTCTGATGTACATTTTTTATCATTAGCACATTCTATATTTATACTATCTCCAACCTTGAAAAGATACAAATTTGACCATCCAACTTCAAATTCAAATTAGGTCGGCACCAAACATCCTAGGGTGGAATTAGAATGAGGGCGACCCAAAACACATGCTTCATTGAGACCCATAATAGATCCAACACACTTCATCAACTTCAAAAGTAGTGCTTGACACATGGTCAGGCATACCATTTTAAAACATATAGATCAATTAAGCTTAATACTTCCAAATGCCAAAACCAACTTCAATAGAACTAGGGAAACACAACTCTTGAACCATACACCATAAAACTTTAACAAAGAGAAATATAGACTAGCAACAATTCTCTCAGACCTCAACCAACACACAACAAAACATCATTCACCAACAATCTTCTTTTAATACAATTTAATTAATATCCTCGACATGTACAATCAACAACAACTAGTAGATAACCAGCTGACAGGTTGACATCAATAACAAGACTTCATTCCTCTTCCATACTTGCAACAGTATTGTGGATGTTTACCATTTTGATTTTGATTTAATGTAGAGATTTGTTGTTGAAGTGATGTCACATTTTGTAAAAGTTGGTTTATGACTAGATCATTGTTTGACATGTTTTGAGAGTTTGTTGAGTATGGTGAAATAGAGTGAGTGACCAATGGGTCATTATGTGGCATGTTTATGAAAGGTGATGAACATGGTGGTGTTATGGGTGATGAGACAAAACTATAGGGATTCACACTAGGAAACCCTAAGCTTGGATTGAGGCCATTGTTATATTGTATGGTTGATGCTATGGTTGGATGTGTGAATGTGGGAATATAAGGCATGATTATGGGAGAGGAAATTTGTTTTCCTCCTTGGTTTTGAGAATTTGTGAATGTTTGAGTGGAACTAGATGTAGTACGGATGTTCGTGTTTACAATGTGAGCTAGATTACACAAAACTTCTATTCCTTGAGAATCTTTTATAAAATTCCTAAGGTTATCCACAATGGGCCTCGTTTCACCCACTAAAGATTTAGTACTTAAGTAATCTTGAAGACCTAAAATTTTCATCCATTTATTTTAGTTTCTCCTCAGGAACATGGGCTATAGTGGCCTCTAAGTCCATACAAGTGTTTGATTGTGAGGAAGTAATAGGTAATTTGTGTTGAGGGATAAAATCCAAAATGGATTGGGTTGGAGCCATACCTTGTGTGAAAGAGTTATAGGACTTAGGTTCCATAACGGATGTGGTGACAACATGAGATGCCATAAATCTAAATCTATGTCTCACAAAGGTATTTGTAGTAGGAAACCATTTCGTGAAGCTCATATGAGTTTCAAAACACTTAGGTAAGCCTACTATGAAAGGAAAGGTATAATACAATCATAGTAAATCAAACATAGTGCAAAATCATAAAACATAACAATACAAAAGACACATAAAGAGACCTATGATCCAAATTTGGATGAAGTTCAGAAAGTGTGCCCTAGACTGGCAAGGTATGTTTACTAAATTCAAATTTTTGATGTTCTCTATAATGTTTAAGTATCCTATTTTGTGACTGTGCAAGTCTGACAATGAATAAATTTCTAAAAATTAACAAAATTATGATTTTGCAATATGAAACACAACTATGCAAGCAATTTTAAAAAATTATCAACCAATGAATGAAATTGTAATGGAAATTTGCAAGCTATAAAGTATAGAAATTGATTGATCCTAACTTAGCAAATATAAAAACTAAAAATATTTTTATGTTTTTACAACAATTACAATGCACCTTTTCACTTTTATGCATGTATGCCTAAATGATCGCTTTGAGCACTTTCAGATGTGATTTTAGATTTGATATGAACTAATGTAGATTTACCAATGCAAGCATGAATTGAATCTACTTTGAAATGACTAAAATTAACCATAGATGTCTTTGGATGTAAATTGTAATGTAATTTTTCACCCTTTTAATGCTTTTTATGATGAATATGCAAGCCTAAATGATGAATGCAAATGACTTAAGATCTGATTCATATTTTTAAAATAAAATACTTGAGATTTTAATTTTTTTAAAATTTAAGAAACAGTCAGGTTCACCAAAATGTTGATTTGAAAAAGGGATCATCGATGTCCAAAATCACACTCTTCCCAATTTGGTTTGAAGGATTAGAAATGATCTCAAATCTAATTGACTACAAAACCTAATAGAAAGGGTTAGAATGGTGGATCAGGGTTCTAATCCTTGTGAATATGTGTGTGTATTGATGTGGTTGATTAACTGATTTTGAATGATGCAATGAAATGACAATTTAAACTATGAAAATGCAATACTCTATTATGGATTATGAGAAATCTAATGTGTGCAACAAGATAAAAAAAGAATGTGAAAATATAGAATGTAGACATAGAGGAACTTGAGATTAAAATTTGAGCTTGAATTAGCTAGTCTAAGGTGCAGTGCACCCTAGATTGTCCTCCTTTGGGTGATCCCACAATAGTGGTTTACAATTTTTGGCCAAACTAGACACTGAAATAATTTTTTTTAACTAAATCTTCAACCTATAGGAACTAAACCATGAGGAATTTGAAGATGATGCAAACTAGAGTTTCATGAAATTTTGTCTGTAGATTCTCAAATCTTCACTTTCGGGCACCTATAGGAACTAAACCATGAGGAATTTGAAGATGATGCAAACTAGAGTTTCATGAAATTTTTTCTGTAGATTCTAAATATTTTTTTTTCAATTTTTTTGGAATCAGATTGCACTTCTTTTTCCATCTCCCTCAAAAACTAGTTTTTTTCATAAAACAACATTTTAAAAAAGTGACGCTCACTGTATAACGCATAACTTTTTTTCTATGAAGGATAAAATTCTAATTCTTTTGAATTTAGATTTGTAACTCCAATATCTATTGCTTCCACTTGGTTAGATAGTTTTTATTGAATTTTTTCTTTAATAAAAGTTTCAAAGTCAAACCAATTACAATTCGTATTATTAAAGGCCGTAATCAGACACATGTAACATTTTTTGTATGTATCAAAATTCTTTTTTTTTTGTTGGATCAAGGACTTTAATATCTAGTGCACTCATATTTTATTTTATTTTTTTGATAATTTGCTATTTTTCCACATGTGCAAAACAAAGAGCTTGATTTTCGGTGAAAAACCTATGTTTAATAAAACTAAAAAAGCAAATACATAATAAAACCAAAAAATATTAAAATTATATTTGTTGGATAGCTCGTTCTGAGGACTACCTGATTCCAGTTGGGTCTATGAAATCTCTGCCATTTTCATGTTCAAACCAAGCTTCGAAGTGCAAAAATTTAGGTATTTTTTGTGAAGGTCAAAAATTAGGGAAATGGGGGGTTCACTTGAACCAGGGGGGTTCGAGCAAACCCCTTGGGGTTCAAGTGAACCAGGGTTCATTTGAACCTTGGTTCATTCGAACCCCCTCCCATAAAGTGTTTTTCATTTGAATTTTGTTAGTGCATGCATTTAATGGGTTCGCTCGAACCTTGGTTCGAGCGAACCCTTTTTTGATTCGTTCGAACCATCTAGTTCGTATGAACCCCTAGAATGTAATTTTTTTCCATGGGGTCATTTTTTACAGTTTTCCTTCCTCATTTGAATTGTAAACCACTTTTGTGGGTTTACCCCTTTATAAGATCTAAAAGTACAAGACTGAGGTCACTAGTTTGTAGTTTTTGTCCTTCTAGGCTCACAATCAAAACTTCATCTAGAGTTGATAAGAAAATCTAGTTTTTGTGACCTAACAACTAGTAGGGTTTAAGTGCATGAATGAACAAATGGCCTTAAATCTTCCTCTAATTCACTTTAGATCTACAACCTACACACCTAAAGAGAGGGGAAGGGTTGTGTCATATAGGGGCTTTCCTAAGTCAAACCTCATGTTGGTATTTCTACCTCCACAATGACAAATTATGATATAAAAGAGAGCTTATCCTTGGTTGCATAGAGACTAATAATAAACAAGTAGTGAATTGACAACTTGTTGTAGCTCACCACTCAAATCTAATCTCCTTGATGGAATGATGTCACACACATCACCTTCAAGGATCCATTTTTGCTTGAATTGAATTGATTTGAATGCCTACAAGTGTTACTACTCACAAACAAAATGCATGCAAAAATGAACAAAACTTACATAACACATGACATGATGCTTGAATGATGAAATGTTGCAATAATCTTGATAATTCTACTCGATGACTACTCTTGAATGGTTTTAGGACACTTGATTTGCTCAATTGAACTCACTAGGTGTTCTTCTTATTTCAAATGTTAAAAATGACTTGTATTTATATGCAATTCTTCTAATTTCCTAAAAAATCAAATATCAATAGCTGACAATTAAAATAATAAATTACCAACACTTACATATTCAAATTTGGAGCCAAAAATGTTGGTATAGGGCGTAGGGTTCCCTAAACTAGATTCTTGTGTTTTAGGGATTAAAAATGTCAAGGGAAAAATATTAAATGCATATTTTTGTTTCCCATGTTTTATTTTCCAAGAAATGCTTATGAAATGGGCAATTAGTGCATAGTTAGGTCCAAGAATATAGAGGGGAGGTAAACCTAATGTGACATTGTCAAGGGTGACAATTTTTGATGCTACATGAGGAAATAACATTTTGTGTTGAGGATAAATCATAATAAGAGGATGGAAGAAGAGATCCTTGTGCCCTTGGGGAAGATGTGTCGGTTGGAAGTAAAAAATGGAATGCAAGGCGGATCAAAATCAGATCTTCCACAATTTTCAGAGAGAATGAGTGCAATAAGAGATCTCAAACATCTTCTAGACTATAAAATTTTACAATGCCAAGTTGGATATGTTGTTTGGAAAATCTCAAGTACCTCTATTTAAAGGATTTTCAATGCAGTAATTACCCAAAATTACAAGCAATGTCCAATCTAGTGAGTTTGCTATTGTATAAAAACAAGAGGTGCACAAAATTGCCAAAGACATTTGGAAATTTTGGAGGGTTTCCACACTTTCACCTCCTTTATATAGATGATTTCTTTGAATTGGAGGAGTTTCTAGAAATGAAGGATAGAGTTTCATTATCAAATGTTTGAATGTAAGAACAATAATTAACTAGTTATTTGTCTATATGGGTTTTTGAATTGAGTTGTTTTTAGTTCTAATTATGATGTTAAGATTTAACTGTGTGGTTTTTTAATCAAATTTATTGATTCATATTTCATAAATAATGGTTTGACAAAGAATGAATAGTCTATATAGAACTTGTTGCATTTAGGTGATGTTTATATGGTGAAGCATTGAGACTTCTTAGAGGTAATTCATCCCAGTACTACTCCAACTCAAACCTATTTGTTTAAGATAATTACTTGTTTAAGTTTTTCCCATAATATATATTATTGTAAAGTTATGTTCTTTTTGTTTCAGTAGAATTTAAACTTAAATCAACTTCAAAAATAGAAACCTATAAACATAAGTTTTATTCAAAAATTCAAGTGTATAAATTAACTTCCTCTTATGAAATAATTAAAAAAGTATATTAATGTTAATTCATTTTATGTTTCAATTATAAATTTATAAGAGAAGATATAAAATATAAAATCATCATTTAATTGTTGGATAATTTATCTATATTCATGAGCTAAAAAGTACGAAGTCTCTGATTCATAAATGCGTGTAAGTAGTCTAGTACACCCTTAGTCCTCAGCCCTTGTATATTGGT
>VDFB02093857.1:0-27384 GCA_007258455.2 Sequoia sempervirens | reverse complement strand
TAATTTATGGCTGCGATGCTGGGATGTGTGGATCCTGCATGTAGATAAATGACCTCCAAAATGCTTGTATTCTTTAATTGTGAGTGAGTTGAGGAAATACTGTTATCTATAGCATAAAACCATTCAAAAATACAGTTTATCCATGAGCACAGAATCAAGGAGGATCTGCCCCATAGAAAATAAGGAAGCAAATAGTCTTATAGTATAAAGATACCTATTATCTCTTTAGATCACAATTTCAATTTACAATTAATTCCAAGCTCATAAACAGACTTACCCCCATAACAATCTCTGTTTAAACAGAGTATAAGTTTGGACGTTAAGTGAGAAGCCTGTTAAGCCTACCAGGAAACCTAGCTCATTTCAACTGAAGAGACAGATCAAAAGATCAAGTAATAAGACTAGTAATCCTAACAGAAACCCAACACACGATTATATGAGATCAAAAGAAGTGAGAAGACTGTTAACCCTAACAGAAACCTAGCCCATTTCAACAGACGAGGCGTCTGCAAGAGATCAAAAGAACAAGTGAGAAGACTGTTAAGGCTAACAGAAATCCAGCCCGTTTAATGCACCACAATCCTAGTGACTGCCCTCCTCTAAGATATTCTTCCATTTGGGCGATGAGTAAGGAGTTGAATAGAAGAGGATTATTCCTCATCAGCACTGCGCCTTCCTCGCTGCCAACATCAACAAACATATTAAGCTGTATCACAAGACGACGTTTTATATCAAACGCAATAAATTGGCGATAGGCCATGGGAGAAATTCCTGCAATTGTCCCAACATATGCAATAAAGAATAGGAAAGGAATAGTCCAGGCCGTTTCACAATGCATTCTCATGTCGATTACTTGCACAGTAAATATTACAGTGACTGTGGCTACCGCAATACCTCTGAAACAGCTCAGCCACTTATCAATTCGCTCTTGCTGATCTGAGATGAATCGTCCTAAAAACGATATCTGGTCGTGGAGAATACGAGCCCTCAACACAATTTCCTCTACATCATATTGAACGGGCAGAGTATAGAGCCATTGTTAATTAGCTCAACTCTACAAAAATTCTTTGGTATAAGATGCTTAGCCCTCCCATCCTTGTATAGGAGTAGGGATATATAGAGAGATAAAAAGAGATGGGGAGACATAGGTAGAGAGATATGAATAGAGAGAAATAGAAAGAGTGAGATATAGATAGAGAGATAAAGGGAGAGGAAGAGGGATAAAAATATATAGAGAGAGGTAGATGGAGAGATAAAGATAGGGAGATAGAGAGAGATATAGATGGTGAGATAAAGTGATAGAGAGATAGAGATATAAGGAGATATAAAGAAGGGGAGGGGGAGAGATAAAAAGATAGAGGGACAAACAAAGAGAAGTAGAGATAGACAAATAGAGGAGAGAGGGAGGGATAGAGACATGGAGAGAGAAATAAGGGGAGATAGAGAGAGGGAGAGATAGAGAAAGGGAGAGAGGTAGATACAGAGAGATAGATACTGGGATAGGGAGGGAGAGATAGAAAGGGGGAGATAGAGAGAAAAGGAGAGAAAGGGAGAGATATAGGTATAGGAGAGAGAGAGATATATGGGTAGAGGGGAGAGAGAGGGATATATATATATATATATAGAAGAATATGAGATAGAGAATGTGGAAGGGCAGGCAGGAAGATAGAGAGATAGGGAGATATCTAGGTAGAGAAAGATATGGATAGATAGAGATAGAGAGGAGTGAGAAAGACAATAGTAGAGTGGGAGAGATGTTGTGAATAATAGAGAGAGGAGAGAGGGGAGAGGTAGTGATATGATAGAGGGATATATAGAGAGATAGAGAGGGATACAAAGAGATAGAGGTACAAAGATATGAATATAAAGAAATAGAGAGAGGAGCGAGAGGGAGATAGAGATATAGAATAGGAGAGATAGAGTGAGTTATATAGAGAGAAATAGAGAGATAATGAGATATAGATTAGAAATATAAAGATATAGGAAGTGATATATAGAAAGAGGTAGAGAGAGGGTTATATATATATAGAGAGAGAGAGAGCAAGAGAGATGGAGTGAAAAAGGGATGGAATGCGAGAGAGTTAGAGATGATGAAATATAGATAGATAGGGAGAGGGGGAGGTGGGAAGATAGAGATAGATGGTGCAAGAGTGAGAGATAAAGGAGGTGATAGAGATTAGTGGACAGATAGAGGGAGAGAGTGAGATAGAGAAGGGGAGAGATATTTAAGAGATAGAGATAGAGATAGGGAGGGGGAAATAGGGAGTGTGAATGTGTGTGAGAGAGTGAGAGAGATATAGAGATACAGATAGGGAGGGAGAAACATGGAGTGTGTGTGCGTCTATGTGTGACATGACGCCTGCTATAAGCATTGATGATCTGCCTAGAGCTGGAAGCCACTACAAAAACAGTCCATTCATAGTGAACATGTGATGCTCATGGTCCCCATTATTTCACTAAAAACACTCTTTGCTCCATCTCCCCATAAAGATGTCCACTAAGAAATGATTTAGGAAGAATTTCACATGCTAAATGTCGATAACTACAAATCAAACTAGCATGAATGACACATATTCAAGCCACATAGGAACACACATAACCACATAAAAATGAATGGGAAAGATCATTTCTATAATCTTGCATGTTTAAGGGGCACCCTCAGTCATTGATCACCAAGATTGGATTGTTGGATTCAAATATGGCACATGTTCGAATAACTGTATAATATTATTTATATATTGTATAATAGAATACATAATATATAATATAAATATAATAAATAATATATAAATATTATATTTATTAATACATATTAGATTATTAATATATTGTATAATATAATATAAATCTAACCATACTAAATAATATAAATAGTATTATTAATATATAGTATATTATTTTTATATTGTATAGTAAAATATACATTATTAAACTACATATAACAAATAATATATAAATAGTATAGTATAATATATATAATAAATAATATATAATTTATATATTATATAACATACAATATAAATATAAATAGAATATAATATCTAATATAAATGTATAAATAATTTCTTTATAGTATATTATTATATTATGTATATATTGTATAATTTAAATATAAATATAATAAATAATTTAGTAATATATATAATTCATGTCAACTAATGCTTAAACATGGTAATATTTATTGGGAATTTGCTGTAAATGGGGCCATGCTATCTTTGGCAAAAATCACTTTAAATTAAATGAAATATCTTTAATTTGTCTCATACTCCCAAGTGGGTTTAGTGGAGAACTATTTATTCCATACTAAATATAAGATGTAGGTATCTCCTATCAACTTGCTCTAAAGTATGTTTCATTAAGAAAGAAAGATTGACGTAATATGTTGTAGAGGACAATTGAGAACTACAGAGGGAGCCAAAATAAATGTATGTGAGGTGCTTTCCATCGGATTTATGGGTCCACATTTCGAATATGTATTTAATTTCATTACATTAAATTTTGTTTCCTGTCCCCTAGAGCTTTGAATACGTATCCTTTTTTAATTTCATGTCATTTAAAATGATGAACGAAAATACAACGATGGCTAAGATCATTTTCATCATCTTGCACACTTCTCAAAGGCTACAAACCATCGATGGTGAAAATTAGGTCAAGTATGTCCAAATAGGAAATGCCTTCAGCGTAATTATCATATATTACATAAAATATTAAATATAATATAATCTATAATAAATTTATTTGATTATTATATTTAATATTATATATAATGTAAATTATTAAATATATATTTTTAATAATATTTCATTATAAAATTATTATTTTTACTTATTTTTTTATATATAAAAATATATTTATTATCTTATATTATATAAACTAATAAATACAATATAATAGGTAATGAATATATATAATATATTTTTAATATAAAAATTGAAAGAGAGGTGGAGGGAGTGAGAGGTAGATGGAGAGAGAAAGAGAGATAAATATAAAGTAGAAAGGAGAGAGAGTAAGAGAGGGAGCGACACACTCCCTATTTCTGCCTCCCTATCTCTATCTCTATATCTCTCTCACACATACTCCATGTTTCTCGCTCCCTATCTCCATCTCTATATCTCTCTCTCACTCTCACACACTCCATGTTTCTCCCTCCCTATCTCTATCTTTATTGCTCTATCTCTTCTCCCTCTTCCCCTCTCTTTATTACTTATCTATATCACCTCATTTATCTTACTCTTGCCCCCTCTATCTTTATTTTCCCATCTCTCTCTCTCTCTTCCTTCTTCACTTCACCTCCCCCTCGATATCTCCCCCTCTCTCATTGTCTCCCTCTTTCTATCTTTATTTCTCCCTCTCCCTCTTCCCCTCTCCTTCCATATCTCCCTATCTATATATTTATCTCTCTCTCACCCCCTCTATATTTCCCAAGTTATATCTATCTCTCTATCTCTCCTTTCTATCCCAATATCTCCCTCTTTCTACCCCTATCACTCCCTCTTTCTCCTCTCTTCATTTCTCTCCCTCTCTTTCACTTATATACACATGAAATCTATGGTTCTCCCTCCCTATCTCTCTCCCTCTCTCTCCATACCTCTATCTAGCTCTATCTACCTATATCAAAATCTATCTATCTTCCTATCCCTCTTTACCTCTCTATATCTCCCTCTATATCTATTGATCTATCTCTCATTCTCCCCCCATCTCCCCTCTCTTTCTCCCTCTCCCTTCTGCTCTCTCTCTCTCTCTCACCCCTCTCTATCTCTTTCTATTCATATATTTGTCTACTTCTATCTCCATATCTCATTATCTCTCTTTGTATCTCTCCAACTCTTTCCTTGTCCATCTCTATCTCTTTATATCACCCTCTATCTATATATATCCCTCTCCCTCTCCATATTCATATATTGAGCTATCTCTAACTCTCCCTCTATCTCTATTTTGTTATCTCTATCTCTCTCTACCCCTATATCTCTTCCTCTATGTACCTCTCTCTATATCACTTCTTATCTCTATCTTTATATTTCTATCTCTCTGTCTCTCATTCTATCCCTATGTCTCCCTCTCTATATATTTATCTCTTCCATCTCTATATATCCCTCTCTTATCTCTCTTTATCTCTCTCTCCTCTCCATATCTCTCTCCTTCTCCATCTCTATCTTTATTTCTATAATCTCTCTCTTCCCCCCTCTATATCTCCCTCTTTCTATCCCTATCTCTCTTTACATCTTTCTATATTGCAAATATAACATGACCATGTTTGTAGTGGAGCACGATTAGCACTCCTCAATTGAGAAATTTGTTGCATAGATAAATTCATTTTCTAAATGGCCTACCAATTTACCTCATGTACTACACAAATGTATGTAAAAAATAAACTAGATTTTTTCCAAATTAACCTTCCACACTTGTTCGACATACCTATGGTACACCAAGGTGTGATAGCTAGTTTATTTTTATTTTGTAACACTTGATATCTATGGTATATGGATCTTAACTCACCATTATAATTGACAAGAGGTAAACCTTTCTTCTATTAGACTCATTAGTTGCATGCTAAGGGTACACTAGTACAAAAAAAATTGGTTTTTTATAGCTTAGGGAGCTATTTTTTAGAGGTAGGTCGGCCTTCATGTATTAAATACTATTTATATATTCCTTCTAAAAGCTGACCTAGAAGGGAGTTCTATTGGTTTTGTATTTAAGGAGGATCAAGTCATTGGTACATTTTGACCCATTTTTCGACGATCACGGATGCTAGGCCGAAATTTCGATGTTTCAAATGTCGTTGAAATTCTGACAAAATAATAGCGACGAATAGCCGTCGAAATTTTGACGAACGATTATCGAAAAACGGGTCAAAATGTACCAGTGAGTCCTCTCATTTGGACATCAATTCATTCGTTCAATTCACACCTTCCATAAGTAGTAATTCACACCTCTAGCAGAAGTTCATTCATCTAAAACTCGCATCTTAGCAACAACATGAGTTCGCCATTAAGCATCAGTTTACTTTCTCCCAGGTAGGTCGAGTTTCTTCAACAATAGATTCATTATAAGAAGTGTTTTCAATCATCTTAAAGAGAAGTAATATATGTCTTTGTATGAGAATCAACCATGCTTACCTAGGGCCTGATTATTTTGTATGCAAAATGTTGCTCTTATTCATTATATATATATATATATATATATAAGAGATAATTTCTTGTTGGGTTTTTCTCCCTCGAGTAGGATGGTTTTTCCAAGGTATCTTGTTGTGTTCATTGTCTCATGTGTTTCATTTTTTGTTTATTACATTTTTGATCTAAAAAGAAACTAACATGGTATCAGAGCAAGTTTAAGACAAGACCTAATTAGCTTTGTGTAAGCAGTAGAAGTCAACATCCTTGGAGTTATTCGCCTACATGTCTCATTCTAATGTTTCTAGTAATGTGTTTCGCTATAGAGATCATTGGATTAAAAGACTCCTTGAATTAAAAGTCTACACTCTAGAACTATGAGTGAGTCTGAAGGAGAAGCCATGTGGGTCTTTCTTTCATGTGTGTTGTTTTTTTTCTACAACAAGCTTTTGAGATAATTACACAATATTTTAAAGAATGGAGCTGTGACGATTGTTGAGTGTATATTTTCATTCGATGATGGATGTGTGTGAGTAATACAATGGAGGGAAAGTTATGGAGATCGAAATCTAAAAGGCATCACTGATTGGATATTTGTAGTAAAGAGATAAGTATTTTTATGTTTGTACTTTGAATAATGACCATGAATTTTTATGTAGTTAATAATAATTCATGCAATAACATTGGAATAGTGAATCGTGTATGCTTCATGTAGTGGTATGTAAATTTCTCTTTAGAGTGTTTGATTCTATGAACTATTATTAATCTCTCTAAAATTTAGGATGGATCAAGAAGTGAAAGAATGATGAGAGATTACATAAGGGATTTAAGGGAGGAAGAGCTTGAGGCATCCTGTGAGGAAGTCATGTTGGCTAGAGAAATGAACAAACATGGAGACATAGCTTACAACCATGAGATTGAGTTGGTGTCACATAACTTCACTGGAGATATCTCTCAAGGGCATAAGGTTGGGTTAGCCTTGGATGGAGAGTTTGCATCAACAAAGAAGATTAAGAAAGATGAAGACACTAAACAACGAAGAACCTATTCAAATTTTCATTGTGATTAGTTTCTTCAAAGAGGAGGAAATGACATTCAAAGGGAGTTAAATTCTAAGAATTCAAGACACAAATTGAGAGCATGTACAAGAAAATGATTAAGTTTATGAGATCATTCAATGGAGGGGAGTTCACTTCTAGAGGATTTCCTTGCAAAATTTGAGGTATGGATCAAGAGGGGGTTCTGTGACTCACTGAAAGAAGTGAAGGTGTCAAATAAGTGGGTTTTTGTGTTGCAAGGCCAGGTGCTAAAATCCTTGGAAGACCTCTTCAGCTATAGAGAATAGAATTGCACAAGAAAATCAATCTAGATTTAACATTGGTAGCTCCACAAACCTATTCAGAATAGGGTGATCTGGGATGAGGTCGAGAAGGACAGTCCTGAACTATCGCAAGTCAGTAGTGTTGGAGGTGTGAGTTGGAAACCATTCCTCTATGACAAGCATTGTAGGCAATCATGGAGAAGGAGCTCAGGAGGTTGATGCAAGCACTTGGAACTTCAAAGGGAGTCACATCATCATGAAGATTTGTTGTAATGTATATTTTTCTGAGACAAAGAAATATGAGATGAAAGCCCTTGTAGTGTATATTTCTCTGAGATGAAGAAATATGAGGTGAAAGCCCTTGTAGTGTATATTTCTTTGAGACAAAAATATGAGGTGAAATCCCTTGTAGTGTATATTTCTCTGAGACAGAGAAATATGAGGTGAAAGCCCTTGTATTGTATGTTTCTCTGAGACGGAGAAATATGAGGTGAAAGCCCTTGTAGTGTATATTTCTCTAACACATAGAAATATGAGGTGAAAGCCCTTGTAGTGTACATTTCTCTAAGATAGAGAAATATGAGGTGCAAGACCTTGTTCATCTCTGAGACTAAGATGAGGTGTGATGTTGAGAGACTCCATGATGACATCACATTGAGAGAATTTGTGATGAACCCTTGTACTTGTGTTTCTTTCCACACATGGGAGGAGCCATTGTGGATGTCATGTTGAGAGACTAAATGATGACTCCATTGTGGAAAATACCTCCCTAGCTAAGAGGGAGTGTTGGTGTTTTATATCTTAGGGAGCTATTTTTTAGAGGCAGGTAAGCCTTCATGTATTAAATAATATTTATATATTCCTTCGTAAAGCCGACCTAGAAGGGATTTCTCTTGGTTTTGTATTTAAGGAGGATCAAGTCCTCTCATTTGGACATCAATTCATTCATTCAATTCACATCTTCCATAAGCAACAATTCACACCTATAGTAGAAGTTCATTCATCTAAAACTCACATCTTAGCAACAACAGGAGTTTTCCATTAAGAAGTAGTTTACTTTCTCCCAGGTAGGTTGAGTTTCTTCAACAACAGTTTCATTTTAAGAAGTGTTTTCAGTCATCTTAAGGAGAAGTAATATATGTATTTGTATGAGAATCAACCATGCTTAGGGCCTGATTATTTTGTATGCAGAATGGTTGCTCTTATTCATTCGATATATATATAAGAGATCATTTTTTGCTGGGTTTTTATCCCTCAAGTAGGAGGGTTTTCCCTAGGTATCTTGTTGTGTTCATTATCTCATGTGTTGCATTTTCTATTTATTACATTTCTGATCTTAAAAAAAAACTAACAAAAACATCAATAAACTATTGAAAAAACTACTAAAAACTACTTATAAATTACTGAACTTGGTCACGTGACCATTAGTAGTTTATTGGCAGTTATATATAACGTGAAAATATTGATGACTAAACCATTTTTAGTCATTTATTGGTTCTTTTGATTGATTGATTTGGTAGTATATTTAGTCGTTGATTTAGTGATTGATTGCTATAATATGGTCACTTATTTAGTCATTTTTTTTTCACTATTATATTTAGTCGTTGATTTAGTCATTAATTGTTGTAATCTGGTAACTTATTTAGTCATTTTTTATTCACTGATATATTTAACTGGTCACTTATTTAGTTGTTGATTTATTCATTGATTGTTGTAATCGGGTGATCCCACAATACTAGTTTACAATTTTTGGCCAAATTGGACACTAAACTGATTTTTTCTAACTAAAAATGTTCACTTTCAGACACCTATAGCGGCTAAGCTGTGAGGAATTTGAAGATGATGCAAACTAGTGATTTTTGAAATTTCTTCTATAGATTCTAAATATATTTTTTTCAATTTTTTTGGAATTAGATTGCAGTTCTTTTTCCATCTCCTTTGAAAACTAGTTTTTTTCAATAAACACCAATTTTAAGGAGTGACGCTCACCGTATAACACTACTTTTTTTCCATGAAGGATAATTTTTTTTTTTTTTTTAATTTAGATTTTTAACTATGATATCCAGTGCTTCCAATTGGTTTCATAGTTTTTGATTGAATATTTTTTCTTTAATCAAGTTTCAAGTCAAACCAATTACAATTCATACATAGGTAGGACCATATAATACATAATTTTTTTGTATGTATCAAAATTCAATTTATTTTTTGTTGGATCAAGGACTTCAATATCTAGTGCACTTATATTTTTTCAATTTTTTATAATCTTCTATTTTTCCACATGTCTTGAGAACAAAAGAGCTTGATTTTTGGTGAAAAACCTACATTCACAAGAAATAAAAAATAAATATAATAATCAAATTATATTTAATTAAAATTATACTTTTTTGGAAGCTTATTATAAGGATTACATACTTACAAAAAATAAATTTTAAATGAATTCATTTGATCCCCCAAAAGGTAAACCAAAAGTGGTTTTTTATCAACATTTTGATAGGTGTAAAGGAGACTCTGTTATAGGTATGGTTTAAAACTAGTGGGGTTCTATCCAAAGGGGCTTGGTCTAAGGTGGTTTGATCAAATCCTCTTCAATTGGAATCCTTTAAATGGAACTTTTCAAGGCTTAAATCATTATATTTTCTAAAAATATACAATTTCAACAAAAATTAGGATCTTCTAGAAAGTGTAAACCACTATTGTGGTAGCACCCAATCTGGTCACTTATTTAGTCATTTTTATTCACTGATTTCTATGCATTGGTAGTGTATTTAGTCAATAATTTTAATAATCATTTTGATCAACTTGGTAGTATATTTCGTCATTTTTATTCACTTATTTCACTAGTCATATATCTAGTCATATTTATTCAATTTAATTATTAATTGATGTTGAAATCAGTAGTATATTTAGTCATTTTAATTGAATGATATTTGAGGATTTAAGCATGAAACATAGAAATACACATCAATCATCAATTGCACACAATAAGATAGCCATTGAGAAGGAAAAAATGGTGAACTTTATTAATAAAAGAAAGGTGTTCTAGTTACAACTTAGAAATAGAGTATTACAATTATTATTTTCAATCACAAGACTGAAAACCTGGGTTATAATATTGCACATAAATGACTACAAGAAATAAACTTCTCCAAAAAACTTTTGCAATGACGAAAACACATGCTTGAAGCTCTTCAATGCGAGCACATGCCACTTTCTTCTCTTAAAACTTCTACAATGTGGGAAATCTTCCTGGAGCAAGTTGTAACATGTAGAATCCAAGGAGAGTGTTGATCATGTCCCATATATGAAGCTCTCTCCTTTAATGCAATCAACAATAACCCAGCTCGAATCTTTCCTCCTTTATATGAAACATGCCATCTGATATGAGCAACATAGTGCTTCCTTTTCTACCATGAATGAAACTACTCCTCAATACAACTAACCAAATTACTATTAGTCTCAATTCAGAAAGAAAAAAGTGCATTGTATATTGCAAGTTTACAAAAGTAAGTCCAAACACAGCAGAAAGATAAATCAATTAAAAAATTGTAGCCTTGTCAACAAATGCCTTAAATAGAGTGTTCAACATAGGCCTGCAATATGCATATTGAACCCTTGATTTCAAAACCTTGTTAAAAATTTAAGAAAGGTGATATGCTCAGATTATAGAATGAATTTGACATATTATAGAATGAAGGCTATCAACACTAACCAGACTGGAACAACATTATCAACATAAATTTCCTAGAAACCAAGCCCAAGAATGCCATTAGACTTGGAGAAGAAAAATGTCAACCTTGGTTCATGTGTTGTCTTAGTAAAGACCTGCACCATGAAAGAATCCATTTATACATATAAATTCCAAATTAAGTTGATGAGAAAAGATCTTTGATATCCAACTAGGAAGCCTTAACATCCAAAAATTATGAACCTGATGCTTCACAACAAGTTTCCCAACTGTGACATCATATTTACTTAATAAACTGGATATTGATCCACTACCATATTGGATCTCATAGGATTCTCCTTCACAAACAACAAATGATATATATTAATTGTTTAACCACTTCCTTAATATCCCCATGTAAGTAGACTAAACTAAGTGAGGTTGAGGGTTTGAAGTAGAGTACCATCTTCTTAGTATGTGCTTCACTTTGATCATGACTTGTATCTTGAATAAAAGTAGCAAGCTAGCTACATTGTAAAATCATTGTTAATCATTATTAAACTCATTGTTAGAAAAATAACCACAAAATCCTATTTAATTAAAATAATCCTTCTAGATATTTCAAAATAATATATTTCAATTAATTTCTAAGAGAGGTAATTTCATTATCCAAACAACCATCAATCTATTTACTGTATGTAATTTCCCAAAATTTAGAATTTGAATGTAATGAAAATAACCATAATTACCAAAGATTTGACACCAAAATGTAGTACAAAATGAATTGTTTGACAAAAAATGTGTTTCGATAAACCAAATATACCCTTGATATATTGATTTAAATAACAAGGAAAGATCAAATTGGAGACAATGAGATAACATTCATTAATTCACTTCAATAAACAATTGAAACTAGAATTCAACCACTAATTATAACTTCATTCTATTGATCTTCGAAAGGATTTTATAATACGTTTCAAAATTTTGTCCTGACTGACATGTCAAAAAGTGTCTTTTCAATTACCCACTTTTAACATAAATCAAAAAGTCTTAATTATCGTAGTTTACATAGGATTACATAAAAGCAATAAAAGATGAGAAGTGAAGAGAAATGATCAGATGTTGAAGTCCAGAGCACTCGAAAGATACGAAAGTCCATTACTCATAGTAAGGTATCCATGATCATTCAAATCTGGCAAGGTCCTCTCTCCATGATAGTATCTGCAAGGCTTGGTACTTCACTACAAGGCCTATTATTCTAGGGGAGCTAGATATGTCTGCTCCCATTGGTAAACCATGTAATCATGAGGCCATTTGTACTCCTAGATTTTTGGTGTGTTGGACAAGCAACTCTTCCATCTACTGTCTAATAACCTTTTGCTATCCATGATGAATTTTGAGTATCTAGCATCTAGTGCAATTGTTCAATCTAAGGTTAAAATGAGGTGGTAATATTTATGTCACCATCCTTCTATAAATTAGTGAGGTAGTTGGGAATAATTTTTCTAAACTCATCTATCCAATCCTTGGAGCCTTTTAGTTGATCATCACCCCTTAGTATCTTAGGCACGAACCACTGCTTTAGTCCATGAAATGAATCCATTCTTTCCTTGATCTTTTGTTCTTCTGCAAATATGTATTGAAATTCATTTGTGAGCATTCAGACCATTTGCTCAGTAGGCTTTAAAGTTGTGGGGGCCTCAACACTCCTTTGTAAAATTCTATACAAATTCGTTAAGGTGTGATGTACAAGTTGCCATTTCTTGAATAAGGGGTCCAATATAGGTACATGGGCCTTTATCTAATCAATTACTTGTGACAAGGAGACATAACATTCATATGCATTTTCTAATTTTTCCACAATTAGTTTAACCCTATGCTCTAAGATCTGTTCCAATACCTTGAGAGTTTCTCTCTTTGCTCTTTCCTTTGTTTCTTCATTGGTATTTTTCAACTTCTCAATTTCTTTTTTTAGCACATTTACTTGTTCAATAGTGATTGCACCTATATCAATATGGATGGTAGGGGGCTGGTATATTGTTAATTTTGTGCTTTGGAAAGGACCTACTCCCTTCAACTACTCTTTCAATTTCACATTTTCTATGAATAACCTATTCACTTCATCATTTAGATCAATTTTTTCTTTCTCATATTCTTCCAATCTAAGCTCCATAGCTTTAGTCGTATCCCTAGTAAACATTGTTGAGTGCATTGTCATAGTAGCTGCCTCCAATGTTGATGTGTCTTGAAGTGTATTTACCATGGTAGTCCCTCTCATTTCTTTTACAACATCAAGCAATCTTTGTTTTTCTTTTTCCAAAAGGCTAGGGTTTCAATTCTTGGATTGTAATCTGTACCACTCATTCCCTCATCTGAATTGAATTCAAAAACCAACGTGGGATCTTCTTGGATTCTTACTTGATCCAGTAAGAATATATTTTTTAACTCCATTCCAAGAATAATTAGTATATTTCTTTCTAAGATCAATTTTCTTGCTTCTTGGGGGCTAACAATAATTTCATTAATCCTGAGTTCTTCAAGAGTCTAGGCAACAATCTAGTCATGTTGTGAATCCTCAGTGCCCATCCTATTAATTTGCAGTCTCTCCTCAAATTATTTCATTTTCATCTTAAACCAAAAATTCTTGAACTCGGGAGTTTGAATAAATTCATCATCTTCAATAAATCTAAGGGAAACAATCACCCTTTCATCATCATGCACTTCTTGATCATTATGCCCATGTATATCCACTCTTTCTTCTAGTTTGTGAGCATTAGTTGCAAGCTTAGGAGGTGGTTGATCAACTTCATCATCTTTAAAATTCAAAAGTACATTGACTACATCTTTAGTACCCTACTCCTTCACTTATTTCATATGCCACTAAGGGGGTTACTCCATGTGTCTTCTAGCTTTTAGGACTTGGTTGCTCAAGGGATGCTTATGATTGTATTGTGGCAGTGTCTGGTAGGGGCTCTATGATTATAATACCACTTGTTTTGATGGGAAGCTTGGAGGGTTTTGAAGACTGACCCTCAGGTTTATTTTCTGCTTTAACATATAATCTTTCAAAGTTGTCAATTATTACGTTCATCCTTTTGATAGGATCCCTTTCTTCAACATAGAATCCTTGGAATCTAGTGTCCTTTTTCTTCTTCTCCTCCTCAAGACTCTATGATTTCCTACTTCCTCTTCCTCTGATAAAGTTCATCAAGTGTAAAGCAGTTTCTTATTACATCTTCTTCGTAATCCATTACATGGGTAATCCAAAGTTTAGTGAGAAGTGTCTGCTTTAAAAAATTAATACACCCTTCAGGATCAAAGACCCTTTCTCCTTGTGACTTAAATGAATACCACATCTTCAAATAGTTTTGTAGTTCTTCAAGAGTGTCAGACCGTACAGATATCTCCTTACATTCAGTTAGTTCAGGGAGGAATGTCCCCTTTTTTTGTCTTTTCATAACATCTTGCTCCATCCAGAACATTTCCACATAAATTCTAAAAGCGCAATTCGAATAGAAACAAATTTAGGTAAAACATGTGGTGCTTGAGGACACCCATAGACCCTTATTACTATTTGGTCTACTAAGAAGAACCAGTCACCGAAATTGTGAGTATGTCCCTGCTCTAGCTTCAATGCTAAAGGTCTTAATACTTGCATGATTTTATTAGGCAGTCTTGGTGAAATATGACCAAGAGTGGTCATGACCTTTATTACAAAATCATCTGAAACAAATTGCATAATCACCATTTTTACATCTACTATCCCAAATGTAACACCAATTTTGTACAGTCAACCTATTCCCTTCATCATCATTCATTCCCAAAAATATTCTTGTAGTCCATCTATTTATGTTTTGGTATAATATTAAATGATATAGTAGAGAGTATTTTTTGAAAGTGATGGGAGCTAAGTCTCTCTTACTTGAAAAAATCCCTCATGTAGCCCTTTCTCAATTTCAGTAGCAAAGTCATACTCAATGTTGACTTTAGGATTTTCTATCTTCATTGCCATCATCATGAGATAGGTTGGCATCCTCTCTTTAACATCTATTCCAAGCACTTGGCACAAAGCAAAATACGTTCTTTTGAAATATACTTGGAAGTCTTCTACGAAAAATGGCTCAATTTGGGAGGGAGAGATAGGTACCCTCCTATTGTTTACACCATTTTCATGTGTCAACGAAGTTCATCACTCTTGCAGGTTTTCTCATCTCTATTGTAGACATCCAAATTTGGACACTTAATTTATCCAAATTTATCACTTTTCGTCTAAACATCCTCTTATTCGATTAATTAAGTAATATTACTATTATTTAATTAATATCTTTAATTCTGCTAAATCCCTAAGGTATTTAATGAATAATTAAATACCTTACCCTCCCTTAATCCTCTTTTCATCAAATGAATTAAATAAATATTACATTTATTTAATTCCTCACATGTCATTTTCATCTAATCCTAATCCATCTCTAATTTCTTCATTAGGGATGTGCACATGCCTAATCCTTGATTAGGATGTGTCACATCCTCCAACTTTTGCAAGTTGGCTTCTAATCCTCATTTATCCTCTAATTATTGATTAATTAAGCCTAATCATTCTCCAAGGAATTTTTAATTCCTTTTTATTTGTCCTAGATTCCTCCTTTATATGTGAATTTTTAATTCACATTCCATTCTTCCAAGGCTTCTAGAACCTTGGACTTGTCACAATCTCCACATGTGACCAACCTTGGACTTGTCACAATCTCCACATGTGACTAAGTCCCACCTTTTTGGGCCCACCTTTTACCCTCTAGATCATCCTAGGAATGTGAATTTTTAATTCACATTTATCCCCAACCACCTTTCCTTTTCCCATGTAGATTTTTGAGGAATTCTAAAATTCCTCAAATGTCTCTTTCACTCCCACTTGGGGAAAAGAAATCCCTTTTTGTGGAAATCCTCTCATCCCCCAAGGTGCATGTCCTTTTCCACCTCATGTACCTTTTTGACAACTCATCTCCACCTCATATCCTCTTGTCCACTTCACCCTCCACATGTCAAGATGTGAGGGCTTGTGGGTTCTCAACCCACCATAGCCCTTCATCTTGACCTTGTTGGATCAATCTTGACCCTTGAATTCTCTAGAGAATTCAAAATCTCCTATAAATACCCCCTCCTCAAGGGCATTTTAACACTTAGCCATCTTGCACCATTATGCTGCCAATTTGCATTCTCAACACTTTGCATTTTGATAACTACATGCTGTCCATTTGAATCCTCAAGCCTTTTCAATCATTTAGCCATCTTTGTTCATCATCTTGCATATTGAATCTTGCATATAGTCACTCAATCCATCATCTAAGGAGCACACAACCAATCCAAGCAAGGGCCAATCAAAGAGGTATCAACAACAAGGGAGGTAAAAGTGTTTGTGTTTTATCTTATTTGCATTCCTTTTGTTGAACCACTCTTTTGGCTAATCTTGAGGTGTCCTTGGTATTTTGTTATTCATGTTTCTTAGTTGTTTTGCACATTTAGAGCAGTAAGATTCCAAGGTATACACCTATAATCCTCCTCACTTTTGTCCAAGTGGATCTTAGTGATAGCTTGCTTGTTTAACATAAAAACTCTATAATTGCTTCTTTATTCAACACCACTAATGGTGAACCATTTGGCATTCTTATGGTCCTAGTAGTTGGGTGATAATATTGTGCCAATACTTTAATAAACTCAACATCTATGAAGACATTTGGGACTATCAATTTGGCCAAATCTAAGGTCCAAGGATTCAAAACTGGAATCTTGTCATCCATTTCTTCATAGAAGTACCAAAATAGATCCCACCCTGAGATAGGGATAATTGGGTATCTACATCCATGGGATTTACCTCTAAACACCTTTCTCAATTCTTTTTTTGTAGAATTAGGTAACACATCTAAATGGATTTTTGTAGGGACCTCTTCTCACTTTTAGAAATTGTGGAATCTTCCTTTTTACTCACATGTTGACTTCTTTTGGGTGGTGTTGATGATGTTTTCTGTACATCAACAACTCAGACAAAATATGAAATCCTATCTCTCTTGAAAGGTAAATCTCTATTAGCAAGCCTCAAGAGATAACCCCAAGGTCTCTAATGTCAAGTCTTGACAATGCATAAACAACTCAGTGATAATAAATGTGAAAATGTTGGTAATCACAATGGGACCTTACTACAAGAAAATATTGAATCTCTAATTTATCAGATCTAACAATATGATGATACTTCAATCCTAAATCTAACCCAATGGTAAAAGAAATAAAAAAAGATATCAGGTTTCAAAGAGATTTCTAGATTAAAACTACTCCTAAGATTAACAATGTAAATGATAAAACACTCGAAATGGACCAATCCCTCAGAAATTGATTTCTACTTGACCTATATGAATCTGCAATCTTATAGAAACAATGCAATCTTCCAAGGTGTTAAAGATTTTTAGATCATGAACATTCATTCAAAACAACCCTATTGCAATTGAAATGAATAAACCTTCACAATTGAAATAAGCACAACGAATATAAAAATCCAGGCTAACTTTGCAAAGCAACTAACAATCAGTTGGTTGCGAAAAGTATGGAACAGGTATTGCTGCAACACTTCAAATATCAAACCATAAACATCATTGAATCAAATCTAATCCTAAATATCTAGAATCAACCTTCCTCAAAGAAATTTTAGAGATAGAATAACAAGAACCATGCAAGATAAGAAGAACACAAGTATGGCACCAAATCACAATGTCATTACTTGCATCAAATTATCCACTGAAGCAACAATTCCAGTTTTTTGTTATAGTATTTTCTTGAGATCACCTACTTTCTAACTCTTTCTCTACTTAATTCGCTATAGTATCAACTATCTCTCTATTTGTCTATGTCTCTACTTAACCCTTACAAATGAGGAAAAATGCCATATTAATAGAAACCCCCAAACCATATCAGCATTGCTAGGTTTTACAATAATATTTGGCCACAAAATGAGTCGGCCAAGAGAAATTCAAAATGAAATAAAATATGCATTAAATTCATGAAATTCATCTAGGTCGGCGTGGGATCTCCAATGCATGCAAAATAATAGGGAAGCACAAATCTCGATGTGGCCCAACATTAACTATCTTCCCCTTTGTCTTTATTTCGATCCATCCTACCATGCACCATCAAAAGCACCTTGTCCAAGTTGGCCATAGGTGGTAAAGGAAAAACCTTAAGTCGACTCTCAATTAATGTAATATCTTTCCTTGATTGTTTCACCGATTTATCCCACTCAACCTTATATGTTGGATATTTATCAATCATAGCAATATAGGTGGCCGCATCATCCAAGTGGTGTTCAGTAACAGGATCCTCCTCTTTCTTCACATTAAAAAATTAGATTGATTCAATTGGAAGTTGAGAAAAATTCTTCTTTCTAACCTCATATTCATCACTACAGTTGGCCCAGTAGTCTTCCAAATCAACCTTGTGACTATATTCTCTACTGGCCCTCTTTTGTGGTTCACCTATTATGTCAAATCTAGTTCTCTTGGAATGGAAGGACAAAAAAAGAGCACGCATATCCTCTTCTAAAACCTGAGCTGAACTAATGGAAGGGAATGCCTCTCAAGTGCATACCCTCAAAGGGAAGTCTCCACCAAAACCAGTCTTATGCTTATCCCTTTTGACAATAGCATCAAAATCACATATCTTTCTAGTGACCTCCAAAAGTAAAATATGATCAATGGGATACCTTGGAAGTTAATAAGGAGCCCTTTGACAACCATCAATCCTGATGTATGAGAAGGTTGGGAACTGAATGTACCAAGCCCCATATTTCTTGATGAGCTCCTTGGCTTGATCTGAAATTCTTATGTGTTCTACACCTTGAAGTAATCTGGTGATATGCATGGTGAATGCATCATTTACCCTTCTATAGCTTGAGCTTCCCAAGTGCAATTGAGGGTAAACCTCATAGATTACATCCTATCCAAAGATTCCCCTTGTGCTTAATCCTCTATAGGGATGAAATCTTGCAAGTGAATAAACTAAGTACGAGGTCATTGTGAAGGTCTTGGTTTGTAGCACATTGGACAATTTCTCATGAATCACCCTAATTATGACACATACCCAATGATAGTTGATCTTTTCATGTTCCATCCTCACAATAACATGGAACATCCAATTTTCAAACATATCTACTCCTTTTAGACCAACCACCCTGCTAAGAAGAGTAATGGCATCATAATATTCATTCTTGAACTTTGCTCTGAACAACTATTTGGGAAGTTTAGAATAGTGAGATTTGGGCTTCTCCAGCCAGGAATTGATAAGTTGCAATGATTTAATAGTCTCCTCTTCATAGTACCTCTTAGCTGCTTCCATGTTGAATGCTACTACGTGAGACCTATCTAGCATGTCAAAGGTCTGGGCTATGGAGACAGGATTCAAATTTTCCACAATCCTCCCTTGAGGACCAATTATTCTTTGTGTATCCTGGTCATAATGTCTGGCACACTCAAGGACTAACTCATAACATTACACTGTAGAGGGAAAACTAGCTACATGTGCCAAGCCTAACTCCATCATTCTTTTGGTCACTGAAGGAAGATCATGTGCTACCATTCTGCCTTTAAACTCTTCATAGTTCCATAGTCCAACATTTGTGTCTGTTACTTCTGACCATATAGAGGTGATCTTGCTCTCTAGGATTTTTCTCTTGACATCCATCCTGATTCTCTCAAATTCAGATACAGAAGACCCCTCCATATCACTCTTAGTCTTGCCATCCATTACCTTGCTAGATTCAGCCTACACTCATCAAAGGAAACCATAGTAAAGATCACACAAATAAAGGTTAATCAATCAAAATCATCATTAAAATGAAGCCCTAATAAGTAAGGTGTCATTAAATTTCATATAGAATGATCATATTAAAATTTGGGTTTCAGGTCCACCTGCGGAATTCAAGCCGAGGAGGAATTTCGGAGAATTTTGGGCCAAATGGATTCCAGCGAAATGAATATGAAAACACCTATTAGCAACTCAATCTGATCATTATCAATCAAGAAACAATATATGTGATCTCAAAACAACACCAATTAATCATAAAATGTATAATCATCCATTACCAAGTCATGCTATTTCATATTTGTTCACATTCCATTAGATTCTAGGAAAATCTGCATGGGATGAATTTCCGCGAAGGAGGAGACATTTTGCAAATTTTGGAAAAACTAGGGAACAAAGGATTTTGGTAAAATTCGGAGTCGAAGGAAATCCATGAGGAAGATAAATCTCCAAAAGCCTGCAAACTTCAAGAAAACGAAGAGGACTGGAAAATTCAGGGAAATCCACTAGCACACAAAAATCCTGAACTGAGGAAGAAACCCGAATATCGGCCTTGAATCACGATTTGGCTCAAATTGATGAATCAACCATAAATTTTAGGTACCTAGGCCTGCGACAAGTTTGATATGGACCTTTTACAGATTTTATTTGAATTCTAGGCCAATTCAAAAGCAAACTAAGGTGAAATGGTGATGCCCTAGGTATGAAACTCCATAAATCCACCATTAAAGCATAGGCAAGCTCAGGATTCAATCATTGCAACTGCTAAATCCTTACTAGGGGTATTCACGGCTCACAAGCAAGTTATCTCATGATGCGAATGAAAGAGTGAACTCGAAACTTGCTTGGGAAACCAAGAATCAAACAGTATTATGCAACCCTAGCCATGAAAATGCTCAAACATGCAGAAATTTGAACTCCAAGCAAGCCAAAAATGCCAAAGCATTGCTAACATTCATCAATCAAAAGAAAGGAAATCATATACGTACCATGATGAAACAAAATCAATCCCAAAAACAACAAATGTGATTCTAATGGCACTCTACAAAGATCAACTACAATAACGCACAAGAAATCACCACCAAAACCCACAATTCGCAAACTCAATGCTCCAAATCAAATCCAATACTGCAAGAATGCACTCCTCAACTCAGTGGAACAAAAGAAATAAAACATAATGGCACAAGAGTCCAAGAAATTGACCAAATATACCCCTTACACCAATACGAATGACATTAATGCCGTCAACAAGACAAGTTGGAGAAAATCCGAAAACCCGATGGTAGAGCGAAATTCGGAAAAATCTAGCCTATGCGAAATTCCGCGAAGACCAGAAATCTTTGAACCACAAAGTTCAGCCGAAGTTTGAGCAGGATCCGGGAAAATCTGGCTAGGGTGGAAAATCCAGAACTAGGGAGAAAACCCGAACTTTGCTCAGAACTTAGGTATTTCAATGTGCAACTTAGGGGAATCACTTAGGAAAACAAGATAAAAAATTAGGCTCGAGCCGAAGTAAGATAAATCCTCAAAATCAAAGGGCCAAGACACCAAAAATCAAAGTGAAAGAGGGTCCTTGCTTTCAGCAAGGCGTGTGTGCAAAAAATGCACAACAAATGGCGACTTTTTCTGGGAAATGCTCCAGAGCATTTGTTGATGAATAGGAATCAAGAACCCATAATCTCTAGTTTTAGTGTCACTATCAAACAAACAAATCAAAATGCAAAGACTAAAGAATCAGAACCAAAGGTAGACCGAACCTTCCATAAACTGAAAATCCAAGTGTGTGCCTATGAGTTATGTTCCCTCCTTGAGCTACTGTAGAAACCAAGTTCAGTCATAACAGGCTACGTAAAGATTCTAACTTCAAAAGGAACCTGGATAGAGCCTTGCTGCCAGTCAGGAGTCTATATCCCCAATGAGGTTATCACTGTGACTCTCCCGAACATAACTCTATTGCCAGTTAGGCATCTATAGCCTCGATAGAGATATTCAGATACTCCTGATAGATTGAATTCATTTGATTTTCAATATTTTCTCTTTTTCCTCCTTTTGATATATCTTTTCTTTGTCACTTTTCATTTCAATCTGTGAACAATGAAGTTCACACTCAGGGCTAAGAACCATAGTGGTGCTGAAGTAGAAATAGGATTTTTCACCTGACAAAACTTCACAAGGATCCTACGGCAACATCAGGATTCTTAAGATATATAAAAGGTATATGATTTCAAAACACTTCAGACTCGAATCAAACCAGTGACCCATCATCCTCAATTTAACATTTAGACTACTTGATGATAACACAGACCTTAACCATCCTTTCGAGACACATGACTAAAGTCCACCAATTAAATACTTAGAACAATCCCAAATAATGATATATTTTCCATGCAGGTGCAACACATCTAGAAGAAAACAAGAAAACCTCCAAAGCAAGAGTAGAGAAAAACACACTAAACTGAAAGCAAACCTACACTAACCAAAACAAACAAAAGCAAAGTAGAAAGGGAAACCTACTCTAACCAAAGCAAAGTGAAGCAAACAAAATAGGAAGGAAACCTAATCTAACTATATATAGGAAAAGAGCTGAAGACAACTCAAGACTAGAAATAATGCTTCAAATAATGCCCATTGATAGGCAGTGGGATATCCTCTCTAGTGAGAGTTTTCAAATGAAAAGCATTATCACCCAAGATCTCTGAAATCTGGTAAGGGCCAAGCCAAAGTTTTTCAAATTTTCCATGTGCCCCCTTATGTTCATGAGATTTATCCCAGTAAAGAACCAAGTCAGAAATCCTAAAAGATTTTACCTTGGCTCTTCTATCAAACCACCTTTTCTCTACCCCCTGATGTTTAGAAAAGTTCTCCAAGGCTTCGTCTCTTTTTTCCTCAAGGTGTAACAACTAAGCAAGTCTAACCTCACATTTATCCCCCTCATCATAATATTCATTAATGAACTACAAGGTGGGGATTTTTAACTGAATAGGAAACACAGGCTCCAACCCATAAACTAGGTGGTAAGGGGATATTCCTATGGAAGTCTTATGTCTTGTACGATCTGCCCAGAGAGAAAATCTGAGTTGAGTGTGCCAATCCTTAGGATTTTTTTCTAACAGTTTGTGCATGATAGTCAGGAGATTTTTATTGGAAGACTCAGCCAAACCATTACCCTCAAGGTAATAATTGGATGAAAACTTAATGATAATTCCATGATCAAAGGCCCAGTTAGAAAACTTCAATGATGCAAATGCAAGACCATTATCACAAACCAAAAACATAGGACACCCAAAACGATTGATAATACCTAATTTGATGAAATTAATTACCACCTTAGAAGTACATTGCTTGCAAGCAAGGGACTTAGTCCATCTTGTAAAATAGTCAGTGATAGTAAGGATATACCTATGACCTATAGAGGAAGGCAGATTGATTGGACCTATGAAGTTCATCCCCCACGGTGTGAAAGGTTTTACCTCAAAAACTAGTTGGAGTGGGAGTGCTGCATACTTCTCCCTGGTTGCTACAGTCTGACACACATGACAAGTTCTGGCATGGTTGTGTGTGTCCTTGAATAGTGTAGGCCAATAATAACCAGATCTCAGAATCTGGTTCACTATAGAAGGGGTTGATCCATGGCCTGTACCATATCTGTTGTGAAATTCCAACATCACTCTTTCAGATTCTGCCTTTCCTAGGCACCTTAAGTAAATACCATCATGATTTTTCTTATATAGAACAACTCCCTTCAACATAAAATTGTCACTCCTTAAGCGCAATTCCATTCTCTGTACTGCATTAATATGGTTAGGGCATCTTTGAGTCAGGAGATAGTGAACGATATTATCATACCATTCCCCAGGAGAAACATCTTCTAAATTGTAATGCTAGGCTACAAGATCAGGGCCTATTTTCGCCATTGTCTTTGTAAGTCCTTGCCTTCTTACTAGCTTCATGGGTTGAATCTCAATGTTGTATTCTTGTAACATAGTTACCCACTTAGCTCTACGCTCTCCTAGCTCATTCTACATCAACAACAACTTAACCGAAAGATTAGGAACTATTGCAAAGATTTTGTTTTTGAGGATATAGTGTCTAAATTTCTGTACAACTATGACTAAGGAATAAGCCTGATTTTCCACACTTGGGTACCTTAGCTCTGCATCCTTCAATGGTGCACTCATGAATGCTATGGGATGTTCATTTCCTTTGTCAGATTTTTGAGTCAACATAGAAGCACATGAGTGATCAAAAGTAAATGAATATATATAGAATGGATTAGCATAGTCTGGACTCACCAAAACTAGAGATTTAGCAATATCCCTTTAAATATCTCTGCAAATGCTTCATTTTCTTCTGTATTCCATTCAACTTTGGCCTCCTGCTTCAACATTGCATTTAGTTGCTTGACTATTTCTGCGAATCTAGTGATGAACTTCCTCACAAAGTTGATCTTGCCAAAGAATGATTTCATTTCTTTCTTGCTAGCAGGTGGTGGGATCTTGAGTATAGCTTCCACTCATTTTGGATCAATGGAAATTCCTTTTCCAGAGATAACATGCCCCAGCAGTTTACCCTTTGTAACTCCAAAGATACATTTCTTTGGATCGAGAGATATACCAAACTCTGCATTTTTGAAACACCTTGCACAAATCTGTGATATGATCACCTCTCCTCTTGGAAAATACTGTCAGATCATCCATATAAATGATTATGCACTTTCCAATTATGTATTTAAAGGCAATGTCCATGGCTCTTTGGAATGTGGCTCCAACATTAATCAAGCCAAAGGGCATCCTCCTATAGGAAAAAGTGCCCCACTTGGTGGTGAAAGTAGTCTTATGCTTGTCCTCATACTACACCATGAATTGATTGTATCCTCAATAACCATCCAAGAAAGACATCATCTGAGATCCATTGAAAATCTAGAGTACTTCATCCAGTGAGGGTATTGGATAATTATCCTTTTCTGATGCCCTGTTAAGGTTCCTGAAATCCACACATAGCCTAATTTCACCATTTTTCTTGCGCACTGGAACCAAGTTTGCAACCCAAGTTGAATGTCTTACTAGAAATATGATTCTGGTAGATAGCAGCTTCTGCACTTCCTTTTGAATTACTGGTTCCAGTAGAGAATTGATGGGCCTTTGCCTCTACCTGAAAGGTTTGCTCCTGGATTGAGAGGGATAGTATGAGTTATGATTGATGTGTCATAGGTCTTTAAGTCTTCATAACTCCAAGCTATCACATCTAGATATTTATGTAATGCATCAATTATTCCTTTCCTTTCTTCTGGAGTGCACACTTTACCAATGAAGACATTCTTGACATCATCCTGAGTCCCCATATTATACTTGTCACATTGTCCATTGATGGACTCTTTCTTGGCATCCTATTCTTGATCCCTGACCTTATCCAGATCAAAGATCCTTTCTAATTGCACCATTCCTCTGGGAATAGTATTAGTCTTTAGATTGATTACCCTTTCCAAATCCATCTCTACTTCTTGGAGTTCAGTTTCATCAATAATTTGAGAAGCAAAGACATTTGAGCTTGTAATAAAATCTAGAATATGCTTGTCATCTTCAAATACCTGGAAGTTGGTAATGTTGTCAGGTACTGAAGGTACTAGGGTCAGTTCCACCGTAAACTTCTTCAATCCAAAAAGAGACAGAGGTTGCAAGGTACGGGTTTCCTGAGCAAGAGAATCTGCTATTTGATTCTTACATCGTGGAATCAACTGAATGTTGAAGGCATCAAATCCTTCAATAAGGTCCCATACTCTATGTCTATAATTGGTCATTCTTCTGTCATGACAAGAGTACTATCTCCTAAATTGCTTTACCACTAGCTTAGAATCCCCAAAGACTTGCAAAATCTTAACCTTTTTATTTAATGCCATTAACAACCCATGAACCAAAGCCTCATATTCTACTACATTAGTTGTACAATAAAATTGAAGTCTATGAGCAACAAAGAAAGTCTTACCTCTTGGACTGATTAGCTCAAATCCTACCCCATCTCCTTGCTTTGATTTGGATCCATCAAATCTTAAAGTCCAACAACTAGCAACTGCAAACTTCCTTGCTATATCTCTTGCAATGTTTCTATTGGATGGTTCTTCAGAAAGCATCACCCTTTTCCCTTTGGGATCCTTTTGGACATTCTGGATATTAATTTTGACTATTGGAGTGGGGTTGATACATTTCTATATTTGTTCCACTGCAACCTAGCACAAGAAACAGTCCAATTCTAAATGGGAGGCATTATGCACCCTGCACCAATTGGGCAAGAGTAGTTCTCCAAAATTCATTCCTCTTCCTAACTGAACCTGATCTTCAATGCACTTTTGAATGAATTCTTGGAAACTTTCTAGCAAACCCAACTGACCATCTTCTGGATCACCATCATTTTCAACTGGTTCCACCAAAGCTTCAGTACCACTGGATTCTACTGTGAGATCAACAAGAATTGTATGTAACATGAGGACTTCCTCTACATCTAACTCCTCAAAAGGGATTGCAAGCACATAATTACCCATACTTACTTCTGATATCAAAATTTCATTAGAGGTATTATGATATTCTGTGATCATGTATTTCATTTCGGGTTCTCTTTCAATTCTAATTTGGTTTGGCATTCCCTTATAGGGAAGCCACATGCGAGAGTGATCAGTTGAGACATATCCATTCAAGGCCCTGGTAAAATCTCTTCCCAAGATTAGTCCATAAGCATCAGGTATATCAGCCACCTGTATATTAATAACCTGTTGAACTCTAGGATCAAAAGCAACCTACATATGAATCATATTTAACTCCCCTACAACATTAACTTCAGTTCTATCCAATTGTGTAACTTTCTTTTGGGAATCAACATGAGTAATACCCATAGCTCTATAGACACCAAAGGGCATTACATTGGTGGAAGCACCTGAATCCAACAAACAATTATGCAAGTTCTTCCCAAATATACGAACAAAAATTAGGAATGGAGGAGTGTATGTTTTCCCTTGAAACAGAGTTAAGGGAGTATCCACTTGAGCAACTTGAGTTTTGTCCTTCTCTTTTCCCTTATCTCCAGGAGGCATGTGGACTTGATTATGAGTATGATTTTTCCTTCCTATTGATTGAGAGCTAGATGCTTTATTGACTCTTTCACTAACATATTTATCTTCTGATATAGAATTTGCATTATAAGCTCCTAGAACTGCATTTCTAATGGTTGGAACTCTTAATAACTTCAATGCAAAGAGGCTTACCTTTAGTTTTCTAAGTTTTTCAGCAACATACATGGCCAATTGTTCCTCACTCAAATCAACAGGGGTCTCCTTTGGGTATTCCATCACCTTGTCCTTGTTTGCATCAACACCTCTCCCTTTTGGCAGGTCCATATGTCCTTGATTTTTGAGATAAATATTGCCTAGACACCTGAGGAAGTGACAGATTATTGCT